>MU225620.1:1512946-1531118 GCA_018584345.1 Thuja plicata | reverse complement strand
AGCAAAAAACTATTGCCCAGTGGCTAGGGTAATTAGAAAAAAGAACAAAGAAACCCTAGTTTCCATAGATAGGAGGTCAGTAGCTGAGGTATTTGGAATTACTGGTGCATTATGCACAGATATTGACCTAAAGAAAATCAAAGCTGATTATTCCAAGAGAAAACAGTTGATAAAGAAATATGAGATGCCTAAGTTCATGCCCAGAGTAGATAGGAAACTGGTGAAGATTCTAGATAATTTCAAGCCACCTTTTAACCTGTCTCTGTTTCACCACTATGTAAAGTGCACTGCTTATGGTGTAAGTAGGGTCCTAGGCCTTGATGGAGATTCTACAGTATCTAAGGAGATACTTATGATAGCTATGAACATCCAACACCCTAAAGTCAACACTGATTATGACTATGTTGGCTATATAGTAGAGGCTATCCATGCTGGATTGGTAGAGGTACAATCAGACAACCCCAAACCCACTTTAAAATATTACTCTCACCTGATGTATATGATTCTTTACTACAACAGAGTATCAATGGATAAGGAACTTCAGCTGTTTAGTTCAGAACATGGTGTGGAAGAGCCACTCCAAAGATGGACCTAAGTGTGGGATAGTGGGTCTGTGAATTCTTCATTTGTATGTTTCTGTAATTGGATTGTTGATCAGATTTTTGATTTGTTGGGAGCAGATAGGCACAGGTTTCCATTTGAAATTAGAAAATTTCTAAGACTGTGGGAGTGTTTCACTAATTGGCCAATCTCCCACAACTGGGCTGACTTCTTTTTCTTTGATTACATAACAATTATTAGAGTATATGGCTGCACTTAGCCTCCTCATATTCTTGCAAAATTTGTTCCTCTTAGGATTGCCTTTTTAGAATTTTTTTGGCAGATTAGATGGGTAGACAAAGAATTTCTAGAGGGGCATAAGAAGGGAACCTTTGTCCCCAGATTATGGATGGGTTTTGATTTTACTGTTGGGAAGAAGATGTTTGACAAAATCAATGACTATTTAAAGCAATACAGAATGTCTACTACAATTGCTAGATTTTGTGATCCTGAGAATTTTATACAAACAGCCCTAAAGAGGATGACTCCATGGCACAAAATCAGAGATCATGAGCCATTGGATGATGAAGACATTATCAGGAACAAATTGAATAGGTTGGAAGTCCAGGATAGGAGAAGAAAATGGAATGACCTCCTAAGAGCAGAAGCAGAATGGAAGGAATCAGATAATTCATTCTCTGGTTTCTTTCCTAATCTCCCAAATCTTCAGAGGATAGAGAAGATGATAAAATCATATGACACTTTGATGTCACAGGTCCCTCAATTCAGTGCTGAAGAAGCACAATCAAAAGGGTCTCCTATGCAAGTTGCTTTGCATGATCAAGAGAACCAAGAGCACCAAGAGGAACACTTAGAGGGAGAAGAATAGGGAGAAGAACAAAGAGAAGAACATCATGAAGAAGAAGAATTAGGTGAAGAGGCTACTTCAGCCAGACAGCCACCAAAGAAGAAGCAAAAAATAGAGCACAAAATGGTGCAGGATAGGAAAGGCATGGCCGAAGCTGTAATTTCAGAGCATGGAAAATATTTTAGAAAGTTGAGGCAACTGCAGAAGGAGCCATAGGCTGAGGGCCAAGGGGACAATCAAATGGTTCTATTTGAAAAGGATGATGAAAGGGTTATGATGGCCAATGAATTCATGAAGGATGATGAATTCATAAAGTCTCAAGAATTTAAATCTGTTTTGGTCAAATTGAAACAAAAGAGCTTGAGGCAAGAAATAGAAATAGAGGATTAGAATACAGAGAAGAATGAACAAATTGTGCAAACACTTTAGGATTATGACCCTGAAACTAAACAAATCACTGTTGAACAAGCCAGAATGTTGGTACAGAATAGTGGTGTAATGCTGATGCTTGGTTGGGACTTGCAGTCAACATTTGTCATTGATCAAATCAGAAGGCAGGAAGATCCTCTATTTAAGACAGAGTTTGAAATGGATGATGTTTTGAAAGGATCAGGGTTTGACCCAAAATCCAAAACCCTAGCGATATGGTCATTAGCTCCTGCCACACAGAAACCCTTGGTCATGACCATCAGGGAAGAAAAAAGAGCTGACAGAATTATATGGAACCTGCAGAATACTTTAGATACTGAGATAGCTCAGTTAATGACATAGGTATGATTCATGAACCTGGAAAAAGTTGATGACTTGTCAAAAAGGTATGAAACAACTTTTGGCCAAATGATGGCATTGGCAAAGAAACATGAGGAAGTGGTGGTCAAGAACCATACACTTGAAGAGGAGATTGCCAAACTGAAGGGAGAATTGGAAGAAAGTAAAAGGGAAAAGACTCCAATTATTGAAGAGGCAGCTAATGTTGTCATAGATTTTGTGGGAGGTGCTAAGGAAGACTCTACTTTGGCAGAGACATAGTCAAAGGGAATTTCACAGGAACAGGACATGAATGTTGTATCTGTCATGTTGCTCATATTGCAGTATAGGATTGAGGTTTTGAAAAGTATGATTGGTGTAGTTCATACACTGTATGGGTCCCTACAAGAGGCCTCAAAGATAGCTATAGAAGCTATGGTTTTCTTGGAGCATGCCTTCAAGATTTGGTCGTCAAAGGAAAGAGTACTAGATAAACTCAAAACAACTATGCTTTACTGTGGTGATTTCCTTGACAAAGTGTCAGACACAATTGATATGGTTAATCAATTGAATGATACTTTTGCCTTTTTTAATGGAAAATCTAATTTAATGAACAGTAAGCTACAACTGTTTGGTGATCAATGTCCACCGTTGATCCCAAAGATTTATAAAGAAACAGGGGAATTGAAGGCACAATCAGATTGGGAGTTTGGTTTTGATACTATATTGGAAAGCCAAGAGATAAAGCAACGTTTGGAAAAGGACACAAATGCAGAGTATTGCAACAAACTGATTGATGGCTTCTGCAAAGTTGAAAGAGACATGGCTAAATTTGTGTCTGAAGCCAGAACTGCCACGGATGCCAGGTGGGTGGAAGCTGTTGCCAAGCTGGAAGAAGAGAAAACCTTTGATTGGCCCACCGTCAAAGAAGTAAATAGATGTGAGGCAAAGCTTAAAGGATAAATCAATTATAGTTGAGCCACAAAAGACAAATTTTGTTCAGGCTTTGTAGATAAGTTGCCACCCATGTTCGGTTGCTAAACTTTGTTTCTAACTCATTGCAAGATTTTTTGTAATCTTTCCCAGTATGTCGGTATCTTGTTGCATCCTTATGCTATAAAAGGATTCCAAGACTACTGGGAAAAGGATGGTCATTTTAAGGTCTGAAAATAATACCAAGTCAATTGTAAATTTTGGTCTGGAGAACCAATATATTTGGTCTTTTGAGAGAAATCTCTGTGAATGTACTGATTGATGATGACTTTTGAATAAAAACCAGTTCACAGTTTCTGAAGCATTTAATGGATTCTCTGTCTTCATTTTAGCATTCTGAGTTTTGTTTAAATTGAATATTCTAGGAATATCTTTAGTTTATATATTTGTCAAGCAGATTATGAAATACTTCTAGGGTTCTTTCAAGGAGAGAATATACTTTAGGGATATTTCAGCAAAGTTCAGGGTAGTAAATGAATTTGATGGATTAATCTGGTTAAATGTACTGAGGTAGATATATAAGATATATCTATGTTTGTGTCAGATCCTGTAATTGCCTTAAGATTGTTGTCCTCAATCATGATGTTTTAAAACCATTTATATATGACTCCATGCCCTAGGATTGAGCACTGGTCTATTTTTGTTCAATAAAATGACTATCATCATTTAAATCAAAATCTTTACTTTCAGTTCGGTCTTTTTTAGTAAAAGTTACAGTGATCATTCCCTTTAATTCCACCAATAGAAAACTAGAATAATTTAGTGATTTCAATATTCTAATTTGTCAAGGGTATTCCTGCCCGAGTTTGTGGATCTCAAAGTGCAGGAGGTTTCAAAACCTTGTTTCTGTTATTCTACTCTATGCTGGGTCAGTGTTAGGGATATTTAGAGTGAACCCTCTGAGGGGCATTTTTGTTAGCAAGAAAAGGGAACAACAGGGTCTACAATATATATATATATATATATATATATATATATATATATATATACATACATACATACATACATACATATGTGTGTGTGTGTGTCTGTGTATGTGTTGGATGATAACAGTTTTGGTTACTGATGATGCTATTTATATTCATGTTTTGTCACTGATGCCAACATATATTTATGTGGAGAAGACATACTGGCTACTTGACTGGAATAAGTGTATGAACATTGTTCGGATGATTCAGAATGATCAAAGTTGGAATTTAGTAGAAGGATGTGTATTGACCTTATTCCTAAGGTCACTTAACTTAATGTTATATATTGTGGATGTTACAATTGATTTGGTGAAGATTGGTTTTTTGGACTATAACTGTGATTTTGGATAGAGCAGGTCTCTGTGTTTCTAGTATATCTTTCTGGCGAAGATATTTTTGATGATGAAATCTTACTAGTGGACATATGACATTTGTTAGTGTAATGGGTTGAGTTTGATTATTGTTTTGTTATTGGTGACATCATCAGTGGCATGTATTATAGAGAAGACCTATTTACTGGCCGACTTCAGACATGTAGCATGTTAAATTAGTTATGTGTGTGGATTGTTGATCTGGAAGTATATGTGATGGATTATAATTGATGTTTACTTGTTATAGGTACCATGTGTATCTTAGCAAGGGGTTATATAATTATTTGTATAACAGAAAGACTTAATTGGCTGAACTAGTTAATTATGTATTGGGAAAGCTTAACTAGCCGACCTAATGAAATATTGTAAGAGGGTATATATGAATGATCTTTTCTTCTAGAGATGGTGTGGTAGAGAATAAAGCTCAAATAATTGTGGAAGCTATGAAGCTTGTTGATTGTTGGATATAAATCAGAGTTGATGATTGTTATACTTTATTAGGACGACCAAGCAAAGATAGTTGCTATGAGACAATTCACTAGTTTTTGTAATTGATTTACACACTTGATTCGGGTTTTAAATCCTTAAGGCTGGATTTAACCTTTTTTGGGTAGTGTGCCTTGGGAGTGAGCCTACTATTTTCTTTTTCTCCTAACATGGTCTATCTCCTAATAGGGATAGTGTAATTTAATGTTGTAATAAGCTCCTAACAGGGCTAATATCTTTTAAGAGGGATACTATACTCCCAGTACATTATTTGTGGGTGTTAATTTTCACTAGGGTTTTACCTTTAACAAGGTTTCCTCAATAATAAATATTGTGTTATGGTGTTGGCATTGACTGTGTTATCATTTACTTTTGATGATATGGTTTATAAAGTTTAAAGCTTAATAATCTATACTACAACTCATTCACCCCCCTCTCAGTTGTCTTGTGGACTGTTATTCCTAACAATTAGTATTAGAGCTACTGGTCCTTAGAGAGAAAGTTTAACAGCTTGAGGTGATCCTAAAGATTACTTACGACAGTAAGGATAGTCCAAATGTTTAGTCTAAAAACTTTGAAAGTTGGAATAACAAGATGAGAACACATTTGCTATGTCTAGGAATTGATTACTGGATGATCAAAAACAAGAATGAAAAGATAGTGACTGAGGATGAGTTATAAAAGGCTTTTGAACATTAGAAGGAATTATTTTCATACAATATGATTGCAAGGGAATCTTTGATCAACACTCTTTTAGACAAATAATTGAATGAAGTAAAAGACTTGGACTCTACACTTGAGATCTGGACAAGAATCAAAGCATTATATGTTGGACACAAGTTTAGAAAGAAATTAAAGTTATAGAACTGGAAGACAAAGATGGAATCACTAGAGATGAAAGAAGATGAGAACATTAGGGAATATGCACGAAGAATTACTGAAGTGGTTATTGGCATTAGAAACTCTAGAGGAACTTATAGTGAGGAAGAAGTGATTGCAAAGATACTTAGATCTTTGACACCTGTTTACAGAATCAAAGTACAAGCCACAGAGGAAATTATACCTTTAACACCAAACTTCACCAGAGAAATTTTTTTGGAAAGATAACTACATTTGAGGCCATAGAATTGGGAGATACTTTACCTAAAGTTGAGTTATCATTAAAGGTAATCGTGCACAAGAACAAAAATTCCATATCTAGAATTGCAAGCACTAGAAGTGGTGACATTAGAAAATATCTTGGAGCTTGTGCTGATGAATGGGAACATATACAAGAGGAAGAAAGAAAGCTAGATTAAGTTGTGGCACTAATTGCTAGAAGAGAAAAGAGATGTAAGAGTAAATTTCAAGGCAAATTACCTTTGAAATTTTTTTCATGTAACAAGATTGGTCATTTTGCATCTAGATGTCCTACAAGAGTTCCAAAGCACAAACCTAAGTTTTTCTAGTCTTAATATTCAAAAGACAAAGAATGTTATTATGCTAGTGAGGGTATATCAGATTGTGATGATGGTGACTATTATGAAATTTGATTTATTTCTATTAAGGATGATGTACCTATGAATGAGGAAAAAGCTTTAGTATCTCAATTTGAAAAGAAATCTGAATGGGTTATAGATAGTGGTTGTTCACATCATATGACTAGAGATAAAAACAAGTTTGTGAGTTTTAAAAGATAGGATGGAGGTGTTGTCAGATTTAGTGACACTAATCCTAAGCTTATTATTGGATTTGGATATATATCTCTTTGGATGGAAAGAATAACACTGACAATGTATTACTTGTTGATGGACTTAAGCATAATGTTTTGAGTGTTGGATAGCTAGTGGACAAGGGTTATCAATTGAATTTCATCAATGGGAAATTTTCTATCAAAATTAAAATAGGAGACTTGATCACATCTGGTACTAAATCCAAAGGTAATGTATTTGAATTGAACACATCTGAAGCTTCTTGTTTTATTGTGAAGGTTGATGATAGTTGGTTATGGCACAAAATATTTTTTCATCTTAAATTTGATAACATTATGAAGGCAAGCACAACTAATGCAATAAGAGATCTACCTAAGATTGTAAAGCCATCTAACACTATGTGTAGAGAATGTGTTATGGGGAAGAAGACTAAAAGCACCTTCAAAAGAAAATCTTATTCAGCTAAAGAGGAATTGGATCTGGCACATACAGATCTATGTGGTCCTACACAAAGAAGATCATACTATGGTGAAAGATACTTTATACTATTTGTTGATGACTTTTCTAGAATAATGTGGGTGACATATTTAAGAGAGAAATCTGAAGCATTTGACAAGTTCAAGTTATTCAAAGAAAAAGTTGAGAAGAAATTTGGTTTAAATTTGAAGTGTTTGAGATCAGACAAAGAAGGAGAGTTTACATCAGAACTATCTAATGCATACTGTGAAGAAAATAGAATACACAGACAGACTTTAGCCCCTAGAACTCCACAAAAAAATGGGAAAGAGAGCAAAGAGACATAACTATATTAGATTCTGCAAGGACTATTTTGCTGGAAGGAAATTTGTCATATGTTCACTAGAGAGAAGCAGTTGGGACTGTTGTGTATACACTAAACAAAATTCAAATTAGAGAAGGTAATAAAAATCCTTATGAATTATAGTTTAATCATACACCTGCTATGAAATATTTCAGAATATTTGGAAGTAAATGCTAGATATCAAGAGAGAAGATGAGATAGGGAAGTTTGATGCTAGAAGTGATGAAGGAATCTTTATTGGTTATTCCACTAAGAGTAAAGCCTATAAATGTTCCAATCTAAGATTGAGTAAATTGATTGAAAGAACCAATGTGAGGATAGATGAAAAGTTTTAGATTGACGAAAGGATATATGATTGTGGTCAAATTTTAAAAACAAAAGAGGTTACTTCTGAACTTGAAGAATCTTTGATGATTGACGATGAGATTGAAGATGAGTAGACTGAAACTAATGAGACATTGAAGACACCAAGGTATGTTAAGAAGAACCATCCTGAAGATAAAATTATTAGTGATGCAAGAAAAGTCATGATGAATAGATCTAGAGTTAGAGATGAGATCTATTTAATTTATCATGTTGTGCCAAAGACTACTAATGAAGCATGTCAAGATGAATCTTGGACTAAAGCCATGGAAGAAGAACTAGACCAAATAAAAAAAAAGCAATACTTGTGAATTGGTACCAAGACCTATGAACAAAAATGTGATTGGCACTAAATGGGTTTTTAGAAACAAGATGGATGAGGAAGGAAAAGTTGTAAGAAACAAGGCTAGACTGGTATGTAAAGGCTACTCACAACTAGAAGGCATAGACTATGAATTTTTTTTTCTCCTGTTGCTAGATTGGAAGTTGTGAGATTAAACCTTGCTTATGCTACACATAAATACTTTAAGGTTTATCAGATGGATGTGAAGTCAGCATTCTTGAATGGTGATATAGAATAAAAAGTTTACATTGAGCAACCTGATGGTTTTCCTTTGATAGATGATGAAAGCTTAGTTTGTAGATTAAAGAAAGTGTTGTATGGACTGAAACAAGCACCAAGGGCATGGTATGCAAGACTAGAAAAATATCTACTTCCTCTTGGATTCAAGAAAGGTAATGTAAATAGTAATTTATACTTAAGAACTGAAGAAGATGGAATCTTGATTATAGAATTTTTTTGTGTATGATATCATTTTTGGAGGCAATGATAAGATGAGTAAGAAGTTTGCTAAAGAAATGGAAAATGAATTTAAAATGTTAATGATTGGTGAGATGAAATAATTCCTTGGTTTGCAATTTAATTAGAGTAAGAATGACATTTTTGTAGCTCAGACCAAGTATCTTAAAGAAATGTTTTAAAAGTTTGGAAAGGAAGATTGCAAACTTGTTGGAACACCTATGCTGATAGGAAAAAAACTGAATTATATTGATGAGACTCAAAGTTTTGTTTAGACTAAGTACATATCGATGATTGGAGGTCTATAATATCCAACACACATAAGACAAGATATTACCAGTGCAGTTGGAATTGTGACTATATATCAGGCAGATCCTAAAGAAAGACATCTTGCAATTGTGAAAAGAATTTTTAGATATTTGAAAGGGACAATAGAATATGGATTATGGTATGAGAAATCTGATGATTTTATATTGCAGGATTTTACTGATGTTGATTGGGTAGGTAACGTAGATGAAAAAAAGGGTACATGTGGTGGTGCATTTTTCCTTGGGAAAAGGTTGGTTTCTTGGTTGAGAAAGAAGAAGAATTGTATTTCTCAATCTATTACTGAGTCAAAATATGTTACTGCTGCAATAAATTGCACACAAGTTGTTTGGATGAAACAAATTTTGGAAGACATTTAAATAAATTTCAAAGAGCCAGTGGTTATTAATTGTGATAAAAATAACAAAGTAAACATGTTAAATACTCCTGTAATGCATTCAAAAACTGAGAATATTTCTATTAAGTATCATTTCCTGAGGGAGAAGGTAGCAAATAAAAAAATTAGAATGGAGTACATTAGCACAAAGGAACAGATAGCAGACATATTTACCAAACCTTTGCCAAAAAATTCTTTTGAATATCTCAGAGGCATACTTGGGGTGGTGGCCCCTCCCAGTGGTAATTAATTGATGTAGATATGCATCAGTCCAGTGGTTTTCAGAGCTATATCACTCTTTGGACTTGATGTATGGATCTACTCCTTAGGGGAAGTGATCGTGGGAGAACACTATGGAGTACATTTGGGTAATCTTGCACCTAATTGTTGGACATGAATATTTGAAAAAGATACACCTTACAAAAGAGTACATATGAGTTGTGGCACCCTTTTCCAATTCTATCAAAGGGGAAGGAATCTATGTGAAAATCTCTACAATTTTGGGGAGACTTGTGTTGAGGATATTGAGAAGATTTTATTGAGAGAGAGTATTTTTGGTTTGATGCATATGGATTTTCCTATATGTTGCCATCAATGCCAAAGGGGGAGATTGTTGGATGATACTAGTTTTGGTTACTAATCATGTTGTTGAGATTCATGTTTTGTCACTGATGTCAACATATATTTCTATGGAGAAAATAGACTAGCTACTTGACTGGAAGAAGTGTACGGATACTATACAGATGATTTAGAATCATCGAAGTTGGAATATAGTAGAAGGATGTGCACTGACCTTATTCATAAGGTCACTTGACTTAATGCTAAATATTGTGGATGTTATAGTTGATTTGGTGATGACTTTTTTTCTGCACTGTAACTATGACTCTAGACAGAGGAGGTCTCTGTATTTCTGGTATATCTTTCTGGCGAAGATAATTCAGATTATGCAAGCTTATTGGTGGAAATTTGACATATTTTAGTGTAACGGGTTGAGTTTAATTGTTGTTTTTTTACTGGTGATGTCAGTTGTGTTGTGTATTTTGGAGAATACCTATTTATTGGTCGAATTCAGACATGTAGCATGTGAAATTAATAAAGAGCATTAATTGCAGATCTGGAAGTATATTTGATGGATTGTAATTGATTTTTACTTGTTATAGGTACTGTGTGTATCTTAGAAAGGGGTTATATAATTATTTGTGTGATGAAAATCCTTAATTGGTTGACCTAGTTAATTATGAATTGGGAAATCTTAACTGGCCAACCTAATGAATTATTGTAAGAGGGTATATATGAATGATCTTTGCTTTTGGAGAAGGTGTCTCAGAGAATAAAGGATAGAGAATTATGGAATCTTCAAAGCTTGTTGACTGGTGGATATAGAGCAGAGTTGATGATTGTTATACTTCATTAGAACTTACCAAGCAAAGACAGTTGCTATCAGATAGTTAACTGGATTGTGTATTTGATTTACACACTTGATTCAAATTGTAAATCCTTGAGTGTGGCTTTAACCTTCTTTGGGCAGTGTGCCTACTATTTTCATTGACTCCCAATAGGTTTTGTCTCCTAAAAGGGATTGTGTACTATAATGTTGTAACAAGCTCCTAATAGGGATAATATCTTTTAATAAGGATACTATACTCGCAGTACATTATTTGTGGGTGTTAATTCCCACTAGGGTTTTACCTTTAACATGGTTTCATTGACAAAAAATATTGTGTTATGGTGTTGGCATTTACTGTGTTATCTGGTGCAGGATCACACCAAAGTCAAACCCCTAGCTCTTTATTTCTAGCATGTACTAACTCTAGCCAAGTCAAGAGAGTATGTGTGGACCTTAGAAGGTCATTTTTTTTATCTCCCTAAGATGGATATGACTAGTTCAATCCATGTTTAGATAGGTTTCTTAGTTGGTTTCTTTTGTTGTGTGTGTGTGTGAGGTAGTTTTTAAGCCTATGGAAATCAAACCAAGGCATCGGGACCCTTGGATAAGCTTCTTGGTATCACTGCACTCAACCTACACTCGTGCCTAGCAGCTCAGCCTACACTGCCTGGTAGCTCAGCCTACATTGCCTAGTAGCTCAGATTACATTGTCTAGCAGCTTGGCCTAAACTACCTAGAAACTCGGCCTACACTACCTAGTAGCTCAGCCTACACTTCCTAGCAGCTCGGCCTACATTGCCTAGAAGCTTGACCTACATTGCCTAGTAGCTCAGCCTATATTGCCTAGCAGCTTGGCGTACATTGCTTAGCAGCACAACCTACATTTGTGCCTAGCATCTTGGCCTACACTGGTGCCTAGCAACTTGACCAACACTAGAGCACAGTTTTCTTTACTATTGCTTGACAATATTTTTTCATAACGGCCTGTGAAAAGTGGATCTTATCTTTTATGGATAGTATGGTTGGTGTAATATTTCCTTAAGATATTCTTGCAAATGAGTGGACCATTAGGTTTGTTTCCTATGAGAGGATGGTTATTAATAACATCCCAAGCCTTCATTTTAGAGATCTAGAGAGTAGATATTGAAGAAGAGGAGAACCTACAAGAGAGTTAGAGATTTGCAGATTATTGTACTATTTTATTTTGTTTCTAGTAATGAGAATTTGCGAACTGTGTGTTTAGTGGATATCAAGTTTCTTTGTGGTTCATTTTTCATGCAATTAGAGTAGTTACTTTATTTTATATTTTTTCAAGTTATTAGTTCTTCACCCATTCTGGGTTGTAAGTAGTAATGGCCCCTCGAGATTCCTAAATGCATGGTGAGAATCATGTGTTGGGATGGAACTCAAGAGGAGCCTTTGTACATTGTTTCCTTTTTGTTTTCTATAGGAGAAGGAACAACAAAAAGTCTAGAGATCTTACCCTAGGTGAGCTTGGAAATAGTTTGATTAGGGAAGAGAATGAGAACAATATTCTAAAAATATTAGCTGAATGAATCTATTTGTGTAGGTTCAACAAGCAGGGGATGAAAAGCATTTCGATGGTGACTGAGTCTTGAAGAGGAGGTAAAGTTGAGAGTGACTTACCTAAGTTTAGGGTTGTGAACACCCTAAGAGCTCTAGGAGAAAGATCTCAGAACAGAGCCAAGCTGGTTTTGTTGAAGCAAGAAGACTCCCATCCACATCAGATTGGTATCAGAGCCTAGATTGATTGGGCTTTTGGTAGATCTTCCAGCCAACAATATCAGTAGGTGAAAACAAGATGGTCACCAATACAAAGATTACAAAGGAAGTAGATGAGCATACGAGAGTGATAAAGGATCAAAGGGAAAGGAGTATACTCCTTGAAGAATCCCTGGATGAGATGAAGGTAAAACTTCAAGAAGTTGCAGATGCAACTTAAATCAAAGATGGAGATGTAGTCAGGAACAATAGAGGGAAGTAGAAAGTTGATGAAGAAGACTTAATACCTGAACCAAACCATCCCATGAATGAGGAGCCATTTCTAAAAGCTCTCCGAGACCTAATAGGGTAAAGTATTGAAGGAATGACATTATTTAATGGAAAAATGGATAGTGAACTAGCTGTGGAATGGATAGAAGGTATTGAGAATCATTTTGAATGTGAGGGCATAACTAGAGCATAGAAGCTAAAAGTTGCAAAGTCAAGGTTAAGAGGTTCATCATTAACATGGTGGAAATACCTCCAAAAGGACAAGGAGAAGATGGGTAAGTATCCAATTTCAAATTGGAAGTCCATGTTAAAAAAGGTAAAGGAGCAATACCTACATAAGGATTATGAAATCTAGTTACACAAGAAGAGGCAGAGTTTGAAGAAAAAAGATTTGGATGTGGTTACGTATACTGAAGAATTCTAGAAGTTGTGCTTGAGGCCAAGATTCCAAGAGGATGAGACTATCAAGGTGGCTAGGTATCTTGGAGGCCTAAAATGGAGGAGGTTTCAACAGAGGTAGAGGATCTAACACTAGTTGGACAGGAAGGAATAGCAGAAATCAAGGAAGAGGAGCATCCTACTTTGCCACCAAGAAGTGCTACCACTGCAATCTGCTGGACATCCTACCTATAGGTATCCTAAAAAAGGTTCTACTTGTCAACAAGGTGGAAAGAGAGTTAACTATGTCCAAGAAGAATCAAATTCCAGAAACAAACCATTTGAGGTACCATTAGAATCAAAGCAAGGTGAGAACCTCATGATAAAGAGGACCTTAAATAGAGAGACAAGAAAAGAAGAATGAAGCCAAAGGAGAGCACTCTTTAGAGTGAAGTGCAAGATCACATGGAAGGTGTGTAGAGTCATTATTGATTCAGGCTCAACTGATAATATTATTAGTGAAGAGGAAGCCACCAAGTTAAATTTGAAAAGGATTCCAAATGAAAACCCATACAAGGTTACATGGCTCAACAAAAGACAACATGTGTTTATAGGAGAACAAGAATGGGTAGAGTTCACCATGGGCAAGTATAAAGATAGAGTTCTATGTGACATTCTTCCCATGGATGCATTTCACCTTCTACTTGGAAGGCCATGGAAATTTGATAGGAAATCCATGCATGATGGAACCAATAATGCACACTCATTCAAGAAAGATGGGGTGACTTTCAAAATTAAGTCCCTGATAGAAGAAGAAGAGATGAAGACATCAAGTCAGAGTGTGCTCATGGTTGGTGAGAAGGAGTTCTTGAAGACTCTAGGAGAAGGAGAAGGATTTGGATTTTCTTTAGTATTGAAGTTAAAAGATGAAGTTGTTGTCAAGAAATGAGAGATACCAAATGAGGTAAAAGAAGTACTTGAAGAGTATAGGGATATTGTGAATGATGGCCAGCCCACTCCCCTACCTCCTAAGAGACTTTTAAGCCACAAGATTGACTTCATACTAGGAGCTAACTTACCAAAAAAAGCTTCCTATAAGATGACCCCTCAACAAAATGAGGAGATAGCCAAGAAAATTAGAGAGTTATTAGACCAAGGCCTAATTAGAAAAAGCATAAGCCCATGTGATGGCCCTACTATTTTAGAACCTAATAAAGGAGGATCTTGGAGACTTTGTACTGATTCTAGAGCCATAAATAGAATCTCCATTAGGTATAGGTTTCCAATACCTAGAATTGAAGACCTAATGAATTGTTTAGGGGAGGCAAAGTACTTCAACAAGATTGATCTTAAGAGTGGCTACCACCAAATCAGGATAAATGAAGGAGATGAATGGAAGATAGCCTTCAAAACCATAGAAGGTTTGTATGAATTCCTTGTAATCCCATTTGTTTTGTATAATGCTCCCTCACCTTTTATGAGATTGATGAATGGGGTATTGGTAGAATGCATTGGTAAGATTGTTGTTGTCTAGCTAGATGACATTTTAGTTTTTAGTAGAACTAAGGAGGAGCATATTAGGCATTTGAAATATATTTTTAAGAACTTGCATGATAAAAAGATAATGATCAATTTGAAGAAGTGTGACTTCATGAAGAAGGACCTTGTATATCTTGATTTTGTTTTCTCACAGGGTTACCTCAAAATGGACCAAGAAAAGGTGGATGCCATTCTAAGTTGGCCTACTCCCAAGGCTGCAACTGAGGTGAGAAGTTCCATGGTTTAGCTCACTATTTCATAAAGTTCATTAGACAATTCGGTGGGATTTGTACACCTATGTTAGACACCATTAGAGGTGGGATGAAGAAAAAGTTTCAATGCACACCACAAGCTGACAAAGGGTATGAAAAACTCAAGGAGAAGATAGCAGAGTTGCCTACTCTAGTTCTTCCAAGCTTTGATAAGGTTTTTACAATAGAATGTGATGCAAGTATCTACAAGCCTACACTTTTAATATCAAGAATAAAAAGGGAGTACAAAATAAGGTTGCTGATGCATTGAGCAGAAGGCTTCTCTCAATCCAAGAAGTTCAGCTACAAAGCATAGGTATTGATAGCTTCAAAGACCTATATGGTGAAGATGAAGATTTTGCCTAAATCTACAAGGTATGCAAGGAGTTTAAAAACAACTTTCATGGTGATTTTTCTGAATATAAATTGCAGAATGATTTATATTTTTAGTCAGATTTTTATTCCTAAAGGGTCTATGAGAGAGGATTTGATCCAAGAAAAACATAATGGAGCACTTAGTGGTCATTTTAGATTCAGTAAGACTCAAGAGCTAGTCACTAGGTTCTATTTTTGGCCTAGAATGAATAGAAATGTTAGACAATATGTTGAGAGTTGTGTAGTTTGTCAAAAAGAAAAGGGCACATCTTCTAATGCAGGTCTTTATCAGCCACTTCCAATCCCAACTAGACCATGGGAATGCATAAGCATGGATTTTGTAGTTTGTTTTCAAAGAACAAGGCAGGGATATGCCAGTATTTTTTTTGTAGACAGATTTAGTAAGATGGTACATTTTATACCTTGAAAGACTATTCATGATGCTTGTAACATTGCTCAGTTGTTTTTTAGTGGAGTGGTGAGGATACATGGAATCCCACTTAGTATTGTTTTAGACATGGACAACAAATTCATGAGCCATTTTTGGAAGACCTTATGGCAAAAGATTGGCACTAACTTGTCTTTTGGATCTGCCTACCATCCACAGACAGATGGCCAAATAGAGGTGGTCAATAGGAGTCTTGGTAACTTGCTGAGATGCCTCACAAAGTAGCATGGTCAAGCATGGGACCAACTCAATTGGACAAGCTGAATATGCATACAATGATATAGTGAACAAATCATCTGGTAAGAGTCCTTTTGAAATTGTTTATGGCTTTCACCCATGAGGAATTTTTAAAATTAGAGAATTGAAGGAAGGAATGCATGGTAGTGGATATGCTGAGGAATTTTCTCATTCAATGAGAGAAGTCTATGAAAGTGAGAATTATTTTGACTAAAATTGTTGAATAGGTAAAGTAAAAGGTGGATGCGATAAAGAGGGATGTTAAGTTTTAGATTGGAGACTTTGTGATGGTACACTTGAAAAAACATAGGCTGAAAAAAGGTATTCCTTAGAATATACAGATGAAGAGGCTAGGTCCATGTAAGATACTTGCAAAGTTTGGAAAAAATGCATACAAGGTGGAGCTTCCTAAAGACATTGGGTTGTCACCAATTTTCAACATTGCAGATTTGATAGAATACAAAGGACCAATTCTAGATGATTACCAGAACCTTCAAGAGGTAAAAGATTTGAAATTAACCCCTGCTCCATCTATCATAGCTAAAAAGATACTAGACTCAAGGGTCTACAATAATATTAGGAACAAAGACTATATGCACCACCTTGTCAAATGGCATGGGAAAGAAGATGTTGATGCTACTTGGATTAGAGAAATAGAATTCAAGAGCTTGGGCATTGATCCAAACATGCTCAATCCAAGGATGGATTAACCTTTCTTTTGTCTAGGGGAGTATGGTGCAGGAGCAAACCTAACTCAAACCCCTAGCTCTTTATTTCTGGCATGTACTGACACTAGCCAAGTCAGGAGAGTGTGTGTGGACCTTAGAAGGTAATTTTTTTATTTCCCTAAGATGGATATGACTAGGTCAATCCATGTTTGGATATGTTGCTTAGTTGATTTCTTTTTTTGTGTGTGTGTGAAGTAGTTTTTAAGCCTCTAGAAATCCAAACAAGCCATCGGGAACCTTGGATAAGTTGCTTGGTATCACTGGCACTCGGCCTACACTGGTGCCTAGCAGCGCATTCTTCATTGCTTAGCATCTCAGCCTACATTGCCAAGAATCTCAGCCTACACTTCCTAGAAACTCAGCCTACACTGCCTAGCATCTTGGCCTACACTGCCTAGAATCTCAACCTACACTGCCTAGCAGCTCAACCTACATTTGTGCCCAGTAGCTTGACCTACACTGGTGCCTAGCAACTCGGCCAACACTGGAGATTGGTTTTCTTTACTGTTTCTCAACAATATTCCATTGTAACAGCCTGTGAAAAGTGGATCTTGTCTTTTATGGGGAGTATGGTTAGTGTAACGGTTCCTGAAGAGATTCTTGTGAATGAGTGGACTGTTAGGGTTGTTTCCTATGAGAGGATGGTTATTAATAACATCCCAAACCTTTGTTTTAGAGATATAGAGAGTAGAGATTGAAGAAGAGGAGAAGCTACAAGAAATTTAGAGATTTGTAGATTATTGTACTATTTTATTTTGTTTCCACTAATGAGAAGTTGCAGACTATGTGTTTAGTGAATATCAAGTTTCTTTGTGGTTCCTTTTGTATGCAAGTAGATTAGTTACTTTATTTTCTATTTTTCAAGTTATTATTTCTTCACCCGTTTTGGGTTGTAAGCAGTAATGGCCCCTCGAGATTCTTGAATCTATGGTGAGAATCATGTGCTGGGATGGAACTCGAGAGGATCCCTTGTACATAGTTTCCTTTTTGTTTTCTGTAGGAGAAGCAACAAAAAAGAGTCTAGAGATCTTACCCTAGACGAGCTTGGAAATAGTTTGACTAGGGAAGAGAATGAGAACAATATTCTGAAAAGATTGGTAGAATGAATCTATTTGTGTAGGTTTAGCAAGTAGGAGATGAAAATAATTTTGATGGGGACTTAGTCTTGAAGAGGAGGTAAAGTTGAGAGTGATTTACCTTAGTTTAGTGTTGTGAACACCCTAAGAGATCTAGGAGAAACATCTCATAATAGAGCCAAGCTGGTTCTCTAGTAGCAACAAGACTCCCATCCACATCATTATCATTTACTTTTGTTGATATGGTTTATAAAGTTTAAAGTTTAATAATCTATACTACAACCGATTCACCCGCCCCCTCAATTGTCTTGTAGAATATTATTCCTGCCTATATATATATATATATACATATATATATATATATATATATATATACATATATATATATATA
>MU225620.1:1487909-1502824 GCA_018584345.1 Thuja plicata | reverse complement strand
ATTCAATGTGTAGGAAGGAGAAATGAAATTAGTATATAACGTAAGGAATATAATTGTAAATGAAATGTTATTTTCTTACCTTATCTCTTAAGTTCTAAATGTGAAAGTAGAGAAATGAAATGAAATTTGATTTGGTTAAGTAATGTTAATATGTTAGTAAATGAATACATTAAGGGAACCTTAAGGAATGTTATGTGAAGTAGTAATGATTTAATGTAAAAAAAAAATTTGTTAGTTACAATTTTTCGTCATAAGACCTAATTCCTTATGGGTTCCCTGGTGGGGATATTACATCCTCCTTCTGGCAGTCTCTGGATAAGCAAACCTTCGGACCCCGGGCCCGGGGATTTCTCGCAATGATATCCTTAAGAACATCGTGGCGAAGAATCCTGGAGTCCAGAGTCTGGTTCCCAACGAAGAATGACCTCCACGACTGGAGTCCCAAAGATGAAAATCAAACAAACAAAACACCACACAGGGGAAGAAAACCCCAGAGAAAGAAAATAGAAGGGAAAGAAAGACAAAGGCAAAACCGCAAGCAAAAACAAACAAAAAGAAAAAGGGGGAACCCAAAATTTTGCACACAAAATGTAGGGACAGGAATGCAGGGCATAACAAATGGTGACTATCTGGGACAAATGCCTTAGCACATTTGAGAACTATAGAATCTCTGGTTAGCAAAACTGGAACAAGCCGCTTCACGAAGCATCTGACAGGCAAGGAGCAACATATCTGAGAGAATCCAACCATGCGGGAATTAGTCCAGAGTCTTTCATCAGTTGTGTCATGTGTGCTTTGGAAGGAAATCAAGCCGATGACCTCTAGGAGGAGTAGAGAAGTGACACTAATTACATCAAACTAGTCATCGATTTGCTCGCTTCCCCCGGAGACTGGAGTTTCATCCCGCTTTTCCTCCTTTGTTATTTTGTTTATTTCTAGGTGGGGAGGGTAGTACTTCTTTCACCATTAAGCTTAAGCTTAGCTAATTTTAATTGTGGTACTTCTTTCACCTGTCCACCTATATTTAGATTTTTGAAGAGGGGATAAGACTCCAGACCCAAAAATAATTCCTTAAAGTTTTAGACTTGGGTCAACTAATCAGTACAACCGATCTATCCTTGGCGTGTCTGATTACTTGTTCCTTATATTACTTGTGTACACTGATTGCCAGACTCCCAGAGACAACACCTGATGGAGATTGCTCAGAATGTGCCATAACCTATGAAACAACCCTAGAGACCGGGCCGAATCCACCATGCTAAGGAAAGATTCTAAAGTTCACCTTGCCATAGACATCATACCAGAAACCAAAGTTATACAAAGAATTCTGATTCCTGCAAGATGAAACAAAATGCTGGGACCCAGAAAGAAAACCAAAAGTGAAAGTGAGAACAAAAAAAGAGGACTGCCCTAGAGGACAACTAACAAGGCTATCTACAAGATAGGGTACCCCGCAACAAGGCACCCAGAGGAGATATTTATAGGTAGAAGGCTTTACATATAATACAACCTTGGAAAATCTTACCCTACTCGAAGTAGTGTTTGAGAAACTGTCCATTAACGGGCAATGTGATGGGTTCCCCAGTCAAAGTGTTGAGGTGGTAAGTATTTACCCCACAGATTTCTGAGATTAGATATGGTCTGAGCTAGAGCCTTTGGAACTTGGTATGCTTTCCTTTCTTCTCCTAGGCCTTTTCCCACAACAGGACCAAATCCAAGATCTGAAAAGCCTTGTATTGGGCCCTTCTATCAAACCATCATTTTACCACTGCTTGATGGCGTGTGAAATGTTCAAGGGCTGCATCTCGCTGTTCTACCATTCATACCAGATTTAAGAGAAGAACCTCCATGATGTTGTCCCTGTTACTAAATTCCTACATAAACTGTAAAATTGGGATTTGTAAGTTGATTGGGAATACCAGGTTCTGACCATAAACCAGATGGAATGGGGATGTTCCCAGGGTGGCCTTGACACAAATGTGATCGACCTAGAGGGTGAATCTCAACTTTTGGTGCCAATCCCTGGGATTCTGTTTGAGCAGATGTTTGATCACTTCAAGTAGATTTTTGTTCATTGATTCAGCAACACCATTTCCCTGAGGATAATAGTTGCTAGAAAAATTTAGAGTGATCTTCTGATTGTAGTTCCATTCAAGTAACTGCTCTGAAGAAAATGCCAGACCATTGTCACATACCAAAGCAAAGGGCATTCCAAACCTTGTGATGATATTTTCTTCCAGGAATTTGATAACTACATCTGCAGTGTTATTTTTGCAAGGTATAGCCTCGGACCACCGAGTGCAGTAATCAATAGTAGTAAGAATGTATCAGTGGTTGGCAAATGAGTTGGGGTTGATTTCTCTGATGAAGTCAAATTCCCACTAGGAAAAGGGTCTAGCCTTGTAGACTGGTTGTAAAGGCATAGCAGGGTTACGCTCACGATGCGCTACAGTTTGGCAAGTATGGCATTTCCTAACATGAGTGTAAACATCTTTGAATATATAGGGCCAATAGTATCCAACCTGAAGGATCTGATGGGTAGTGGCATTGGTTGAGCCATGCCTAGTTCCAAACTGCCCATGAAATTCATTAATAACTCTCACAGCTTGGTCTCTATCGATGCACCAGAGGTACACTCCCTTGTAGTTTCTACGGTAAAGCACGGAGTTTTTGATCATGAAGTGAGCACTCTTCATCCGTAGGGTGTGGCATTTGTGGGGAGGTAATCCCTCTGGGCATTTATTATTTAGTAGCAAGTATACCAAATCGGTGTACCACGGGTCTTGGGTAATGGACTCCACTATGTAAGTTTGACATTCTATGCGGGGAGTCTCTTTTGCCATAGCTCAACTTAGTCCCTAGCCCCGGACTATCTTCATGGGCTGCATTTCTAAGTCATACTCCTAGAGGATGATCATCCATTTCCCCCATCTCTCATGCAATTCAATCTGCATCAAGAGAGACTTGACGACCTGGTCTAGAATGATAGCATGTACCTTGCGCTGGAGAATATAATGCCAGAATTTCTTCACGGCGTGAACTAGAGAAAAGGCCTATTTTTCTAGTGATAAATATTAGACTTCAGCATTCTTGAAGGGGGAGCTCATGAAAGCTATTGGTCATTCCTCCCCTTCAACCTTTTGGGTCAACACTGCCACGGTGGAATGCGGTGAAGCAAAGGAATAAATGTAAAACATAAGGAAATAGTCCAGACTAGCCAGGACGGGTTCTTCCATTATTTTCTATTTGATCTAGGCAAACACCCACTTTTCTTCAGGGCTCCACTCAATCTTGGTATCCTTCTTCATTACCTCATCAAGCAGTTTGACTATTTCTGTGAATCCTGTGATGAAGCGTAGTATGAAGTTGATCTTTCCGAAGAAGGATCACATCTCTTTCTTGCTGCTAGGAATTTGTAAGTTTAGCAGCGCTTCAACTCTGTCAGGGTCTATGGATATACCCTTCTTGGAGTTGATATGCCCAAGTAACTTCCCCTCGGTGACCCTGAATATACACTTCTTGGGGTTGAGGGATATTCGATACCGGCGACATCTCTCACAAATCTAAGCAAGATGGGCAAGATGATCATGCCTGTCCTGGGAAAAGATGGTCAAATCATCCATGTAGATGATTATGCACCGATTCACAAGGCCCTTGAACGCAATGTCCATGGCCTTTTGAAATGTGGCCCTTGCATTGATCTGACCAAAGGGCATTCTCCTGTATGCAAACATTCCCCACTTGGTGGTAAACGCTATTTTCTCTATGTCTTCATACTTGACCATGACTTGTTTATATCCTGAGTATCCATCCAAGAAGGACATCATCTAAGATCCATTCACTATCTGCAACACCTCATCCAATGAAGGGAGAGGGTGATTATCTTTCTTAGAGTCCTTGTTCAAGTTTCCAAAATCCACACAAAGGTGGATCTCACCATTCTTCTTCCTCATAGGGACTAGGTTGGCAACCCATGTAGTATGCCAGATTGGGAAGATTATTTTGGCTGACAGTAGTTTCTCTACCTCTTGATGAATCAGAGGCTCTATCAGGGGGTTGACCGGTCTTTGCTTTTTCCAAAAGGGCTTAGCATCAAGTTTCATGGGAATAGTATGGGTCATGATGGATGTATTATATGTTTTCAAGTCTCCATAACCATAGGCAATTACGTTTATGTATTGTTAGAGAACTGTGAGAATATTCTCCTTTTCCTCAGGGTAACAGGAGGTACCAATGTGAATAATCTTTCCCTCACCGGGCTGGCTGATGTTAACTTTTTCAAACTTTCCTCCCTCAGAGGAGGATGAAACCTTCTCACGGGCCCAAGGGTCCAAGTTGAATATTTATTCCAGTGCAACCATCCCCTTCGGGATGGTGTTAGTAGGTAGGTCCATGATCCCATCATCTTTGTCACCCTGTCCAGTATCGTCATGGTCTTGTTCTTCCACTATCTGGTTGTCAAAGACACCAACATTTGCCATGAAGGCTAGGATATGCTGATCATCCTCATAAACCTAAAAGTGGGTGACATTGTCTGGAATGGATAGGGTAGGAAACATCTCAACTGAAAATCTCTGGAGTCACAAGCCAACCATTGGCTCAAATGTGCTAGCAGAAATAGCGAGGGCAACCGGGACATAGTTCCATCGCCGAGGAATGAGGTCAATGCTGAAGGCATCAAAATATTCAATAAGGCTCCAAGCCCGGTTATGGTATGCAGCCAACCTTTTGTCATGACATGTGTATTGACTCCAGACTTGTTTAACAATCAACTTTGAATCACCCAAAGCCTGGAGGCGGGTGATACCCTTCCTTAATGCAAATAAGAGTCCAAGAACTAAAGCCTCATACTCTGTAACATTGTTTGTACAATTAAACTACAGTATGTAGGATGCAAGGAAGGAATTCTCTCGCAGGTTGATTAACTTCACCCCAGACCCACAGCCTTGTTTGGATCGGGACCCATCAAACTTGAGGGTCTACAGGTAATTTTTCCTAATATGAGGCTGGGAATGGGGGGGATTCTTTGGATTACTATTGGGAGATTTAAGAAGGCCTTCCTCCCAGACTACTAGCGTGAGTGTAGAATTTACCTCTGAAGGTGTTTGGATTTGGGATTCCTAGGGAGATGGCACCAATGAAGTGCATCCCGTAGGAACACTGGGTCTCGAGGAATCAGTCACATGTTGTTTATTTTGGAGGGTATTGAGGTGCCAATTAGCAATCGAAAGACATGGCCCAAACTTGAGTTTTGAATGTTTCTGATAGTGTACTCAGCACCAAGTGCCAGACAGGAGTGTAGCAGGGGTTGCTGTGGCACCTTGAGAGTCAACCTCAACTCTCATCTTTTCTTCTAGGTCCTAGGCTCTTTGCAACACTGTGGGATCCTCTCCAGGGATGAAATCAAATGTCAAGATTTCAAAGAGTTGGTACACCCCCAGAGAAGTCTCAGAGAAAAATACCTCATTGACCCTCCCAACTTTGGTAAGGGCCTATTTCATCTGGGGTTCACTTTTGACCCAGATCTTATTTGATTATCCTTCCCACGGGAGCCATAAGTGGGTGAAGTTGGTCAAAAGTATCCATTCAATGACTTAGACCAATTTTGACTTAGTAACATCCCATAAGTCTCTGGGATGTCCAGCACTTGGATGTCAATTATGTTGGCTATCCTGGGGTCTTGGATAAGTTGTATCCGGATGTTCTTCAATTCTCCCACCATTTTGACAGCAATTTTATCTAGCTGGATCACTGCACCATTAGATGGGGTGGGATGAAATTTGAGCTTCTGACAAATGGACAAGGGCATGATGTTACCTGAAGCCCCAGAGTCTACTAGGTAGTTATGTATATTTTTGCCTTGGATATTAAGGCCTAGTAGGAAGGGAGGATCCTCATTATTTCCTTAGAAGATAGCCGCATTAGCATCTTTGAATGAGACAGTCTTGGGCGGGCAGCTGACAGCTTCTGGGTTCCCTAAGAGCTTCAGAAGGGACTTCTTCTGCTTGAGATAGTTTAGCAAAACCTCCATCAAGGTCATGGAGGTTGTGGTCTATTCTAATGCCTTCATAATATCAAATCTTCCTCCTAAAAATTGGTGATTTTGATCGGCCAGATCTTTTGCTTGGTTAGAGCTAGGACCTTTTGGAGGAGCGGGTCGATCAATTGTCTTATTCTGGGGAGGAGTGTTGTTTTTGACAAGAGGTGTGGGCGTGTAAGCTAGTCCTTTACCAACCTGACTCTAAGTATTATAAGGAGTCTATGGGTTAGTAAAAGCATTGGCCTTGAAGGGTGGGAAAGATTTGTCAAAGAATCCCTACAATTTGGATTCTTCTTCATCCTTCCCGAAATTTCTGAAGAAGATGGTATCATAGGTGAAGGCACTATGGGTTGGCTCTTGGACAGGGGGTTCTGGGGGGGTGGTGTTATGTGACTACTGCCTGTCTAGTTGGGAGATCATGATGACCTTTTCCAAAGTGGCACAATTCACCTCATTGTGTGAACCCATGTCGTGGAATCTACACCAATTAGTCATGGGCTGGAAGTCTGTGACTGGTGTGAAATGTGATGGTCCAGCACCATTTTGGTTGGTGTTTTGGTTTAGAGGCAAGCCTCTGATGTTTGCGTTATTATTCCATTGTTGTTGGTTGGGCCTAGACCCATTGTTGAAGTTTCTTCCTCCAACATTGTTATTTCGTTGGCCGGAGAAAATATTTCCCCTCTAGGAATTTGAATTCTGGGGTGCGTAGGACCCCGCCATTAGTTGGCCCATGTCCACTTTTAAGGTAAACAACATTCACCAGAGGGATTTGACGTCGACGGTCAAATGAGTGTTGGTGTCATAATGTGATGGTTGTTGTGGTTGCTGGTTTCCCAGGAAGGCAAGAGTATTAGCTGAAGTTGGGGGCGGTAATCCTCCAGTCGTGGATGACTAAAAGAAGGGCACTCTGGATGGTTCTATCTGAGACTGTTGTGTCTGCTACAGCTGATTCTAGGGGAAAGCTTCTAGACTTGGCACCATCTGGGTTTGCATTGGGTAAATGTACTGGGCCTGCTAGTCTATCAAGGGTGGCGGAGGATTCATCGCCATAGAGGGGGCACCCATTTCCAGTTTGGGTTGTATCCCCTGGCATATGTAGTTCCACCAGGGATCATGTTGAAGGGCGTGCTCTACCCAATCCTTCCCAAGGATTTGTTGATACCACAAGATAGTTCTAAGGCTAGGTTATAGACTTCTGCCAAGGTGTTCCAGTCACCTGTGGTGGTTGTTCTCCAAAGGAGAGTGGCAATGAAAGGGTCCATCATGTTAAGATAGGTCTATATGGTTACTTTTGGGGATGAAATAAAAGGGCCCGTGCACCGCTTCAGGGCACGTTGGAACCTATGGTTGAATGCTGCAAGAGGTTCATTAGGTTCCTTTCTGATGGAGATGAACTAGCTATGGGACCAAGATGGGTCCACATGCATGCAAAAGGAAGCTAGGAAGGCATCCTCCATGTCTTGCTAACTATTTATGTAGTTGGTAGGAAGGTTAAGGTACCAGTTCAACTCACCTTGCTCTAAAGACAAGGGAAACATTTGAGTCACAACATCTTCATGTTGGATCTAGTGTTGGTTCATGGCATCTTTGTATGCCTGTAAATGTTCTTTCATAGTCCGTGAGCCTAAGTGCTCATATCATGGGAAGATCTTCTCCGGGTGAGAGGGTAAGTCATTGATTGCACCCAGAAAAGTTCCCATTGGGGACTCGGTGTTTTTGAAATACGTAGCCATTCGGGGAACTATATGTTGGGTAGTTTGGGTACTGGTTCCTGGGATTGCCTGAGAAGCTTGGGTATTCTAAGGTATGTTAGACCCCCAGACAATTGTGGCTGGTATGATTTTTGAGCTCAGTTTCTTTCCAGCAAGAGGCTCAAGTTTGACAAACCTTCTGAGATTCAGGGCAGACCTAAGGACTCTTTCAAATTTTGCTAGGGAGAAAGACCCAATCCTACTGAAGGCTTGTCTCTAGAAACTATAACTCGGGGAACCCTTGGGAGGTGTAAAATCAGAATCTCTAGAGGGGGATGAGTTTATGCCCTCCTTCTAGCGCCAGTTTCTATTGACAGGGTTTTGCTAACCAGGTCTACCAACAGTCATAAGTTGTCACTGGGTTCTAGGGATACCGGCCAACTCTGCCTACAAAGGTTTTCTAGGGAAATTATATTCCCTAGGCCTTCAAGCACCTGGTTGTCAGGTCATGACGATGTGGGGCTCGGTTGGGAGAAGTAATTTTTTTTGAGGGGGATAGCTGGTTTCTTCAACTCAATACCTCTAGAGATTCAATAAAGTAAGGTTTCCCCTAGCATTCTATACTTAGCTAAAAAAATGAAAAAAAGATCCTGCAGGGTTAGAAATACTTCATCTAACTACAGTCATGTTTAAACATTTAGAACATCAATAATACTCTGACATACTACACTAAATACCGAAGAAATACATAACCATCAGTTAGAACTTCATCAGTAGCGAGGAAAAAGAAGTCTTTAATCTACTTAACATATTAGAGTAGAAGATATAAAGAACATAAAGCATGAAATACCATTAACTCAGAAGCAGGAATGCCAACAACATCATTGCAAAGAATTCTTCCTTCTTCATTAATGTCTCTTCCATCAAGCACTGGTGCGTGATACAATGGTGGCTCCAGGGGAGCATCTAACTATATAAAACCAGAACAATGGAGCATTGAGCTCTACAACTTAAAATGAGAAATCACTTTACTATTACTATGGACAACAAAATCATCAATTTTGCCAACCCCTTGAAAATGGGTCAATTTGGCTATTTATACAACTCCTCTAACCCTAACCCAATTTTACATCATGTTTCAATAGAATACAATATCTGGGAACCGGTACTACCTGCACCACCCTACAAAAGACCTTGAGATGGAATAGGTCTACCATGTCAGAAGAATAAGACAAGAATATATAGCAGAAGAATCAGCCTCGAGAAGAGGGCCAGGGAGGAGAAAGAAGAAAGTAGGTCCCTTGGGGACTGAGGCTAAATGCCTCATAAATGAGAAATGTGGTGCCCTGTCTCTAATGTGCCAGGTGTACCTCTGAATGACACCTTGAGAAGACCATCCTATCATAAAACAACCACTGAGTTGATGCCCCTTGATGCAGCCAACCACCTTCTGACAGCCTTTATTAACCACTTTTGAAAGTGACCGGTCAGCCTTGGGGACCGAGACATGGATCACTTAAAAAAAATACAAAATTTTGGATCCAGGACTCCGGGATCCGGGAACGTATGTCCCAAAAAGAATAAAGAATATTCAATGTTTGAGTTTTCCCTAGCCTCAAGAGAAAGCTCAAAGTTGTTTATTATCATTGAAAGCCTAGAGGAGGCAAGAAATGCCATCCTCATCCACCTCTTTTATGCTGGCCCTTTGGTGCTTGGCCACTTCAATTTGTTCCCCTAGGTCTGGAACATTCTTTTTAAACTCGTTGGCCATTCTTGCCACATCATGACCACTAAGTATCATGCGAGTTAATTTCACCATCTAGGCCCCATCTATCTCCTTTGGAGATTGATACTGGGATTTCATTATTTCATCAAAACTCCCAAAAATTGAATCTTCGGGGGTACATGTATCTGTGCTAAGGGGATCAACCCTAGAAGTCTTTATTTTAAAAGACTTATATAAATTGAAAGAATACTTCACCACATTTACCTTATCTTGTAGGGACCCTACCAGTTGCTTGATTACCTCTAATGTGAGGTCAAGTCTGGAGTGCTGGGTTTGCAAAAAATCAAATGATTCATCCCCCAAAATTCTGGATTCAGAAATCATATCCTCTCCCAGGATAAGGAGTTCTTCGAGCTCCACCTTCCATGCCTGGTAATTTTTGGCATCACCCTCCCATAGGTCAATAAGAGTCTATGCCTGGTGTATGACCTATCAGGTCATGTACAAATCTGAGAGGGTGGATACCAGGAAACGCTGGGTGTTTCCTATCTACAGGGTGACCTACTCGTCCACTGCCTGGGCTTTATTTTTCATTACTCATAGGGAGTCTATGTCACTCTACAGTAGGTCTTCTGAGGTGGAGGCCTCCAGAGGAGTGGCATTGATGGGTTGAGCCAGCTTGATGAGCAGCCCCATAAGGTTTGCATTCTTTTCCTTTTCTGCTTTAAGCCTCTGGGCTTCCGTTTCATATCGGTCCTCCACTGCCCTTGCTGGCTCTTTCAACAAGTCTACCTCACCTTGCTTTCCCCTTTTACCTAGTGATACCTCTGCAACATTATAGTCTCCTGGTTCTGCAGTTGCTTCATCGGTGTCTGGGGAGGTTTTGCCACAATGGCAACTATTTCTCTGCCCAACCCAGTTTGAAGGGTATGAACTATCTGGGCTTTCTTGGCCTTCGAAGGAGCCTAAACTTGTTCCATCATTTCAGCCAGGGAGAGAGGAGTCACTAGAGTGGACTGAGCTTTCCTTTTCCTACTCTCTATCAGCCTTTGAGGTGGTAGGGGTGGCCTTCCTACTAGAATTTATTCTCTTGATTCTTCCGTAGTGTCCTGTGGCTGTTGCTCTTCAGTGGCGTGAAACTCATCCATTCCTCTCCCTGCCTCAACGTCTTCTATAGCAACATTCTCTTCAACCTCCATCTCCTCAGCCTTGTCCTCTATGTCTATCACTGGGTCTAGACTCTGGTAGGCTTCCTCAGGGATTTTTTCTTCAAGCTACTCTTCTTGTTCTTCTGGTAGGGCTTCTCCCTCTATTGGTGCTTCTTTTGGTAGTAGGGAAGGTGTTGGGCCAAGATTTAGAGTTTGGGCCGCTATAATCATCTGCCTGAAGGTTTCCCCTAGGAGTGGCCCTTGGAAAGTGGCAGCTGGGGTTACGATTATTCCCGAGGGTCCGATTCCCCCAGCGAATGCCATTTGTTCATCCTTTTTTAGTTGGTCCGCTCTCGGACCTTGCATCGCTTGAGCCCCACAGGCAATCTTTGGCTCTGGCTCTTTTTTTTCTACCTGCTGCTCTTGTCCCTGTGTAGGCTCTTGTTCAATATCTTCTTGCTCTGCAGCCTCTTGTTCTACCCCCGAGACCTTTGTCTTCGCTTGGGTATTGTGCCCCTAAAATTTTTTGAACTTGTCAGTTGCAAATACATCAAATTCTTTTTGTGGAGGGGGACTGGCTGGAACCTCTGTAGGATTTTTTTCCTTCTCCGGCTCTAGGGAACTAGAAGAAAGGATTTTTACTTGTTGGTGGTGGGATGTTCCCTACTCCGGCTCTACCTTAGGCTTTTTTCTAAGCTTCTTCTTTCTCTAGGTAACCAGAGGTGGCCCTATGTCTCTTATTGCTGCCACCTCCATGGGATCCACCCCTGTTTCCTTAACCATTAAGGCTGCTAATGATGGGGAGGAGGAGAGACGAAGTGGCCTGGTCATGAGTGGTGGAGTGGCCAGCCATGTTATTAACTGCTCCCTCATCTGCTGGGAGGCTTCCACTGATTACTTTGTTTTCTTTATGATGGGTACTTCTTACATAGGAGGGGTCGTGTCTATTCATTTTCCTTTATCTGCTCCTAGTGAAGAAGTCCTGGCCCCTAGAGTCATCTTTGGTACCGGCAGCAGAGTCAATTTGAGCATTGGTTGGGTTGCTCAGCGTGTACTTCTAGGGCACACCTTAAAATAGGCATGGCTTCACTCGACCACCTCTTGAGTGAAGTTTTCAATTGTGGGCCCTTTCTAGGAATCCAAGTTTACTTGTGGGAGGACCCTTGTATCGATCCCCTTTGCCTTGTACTAGGGATCGACAGTGGGGGCGATATCTAAGAAGTCCACTGGGAATCTCTAGAGCTTCAATTTTTATATCATGTCAGTGGTCATTCTGACATAGTTCCTACTCTACACCTAAACATCATCCTGGCAGTCTGCCCAAAAATCCTCCATGTGGATATGATGGGGCTATGAAGGCTGGGGCAGTGTCGTTGCAATCCTACCATGCAGATCAAAATTTTTCCGTGCCAGATAAAATTTCTATAGGTTGTAACTTTTTAGCTCATTGTCTGTCTCCTTTGCGGTGGCTAGACTACATGTGTAGTTCTCACAGGTGATTGGGAACAGAATGTTGGGGATCTTTTTTAGGGAAAAGAGGACATGCACCTCCGTTATTTGCCTACAATACTCCAAGAGAACGATCTTGTCCCCACAGTGTTTGGGCAACAAGTAGGATTTCCCAGAGAAGCCAGTGACCCTAATGTATGTGTGCTATTAGAATTAAATATAATAATGTCCATAACTATGTACCAAATTCATCACCTCAGAGGATAGGTGGTATCCAGCGTCCAGGGTGGGGGTAAGCAGATGATAATAAATGAACGTGTCATTTACCTAGCAAAAACTGGGGAAAATGGCCTCCCATTGAACTTGTAGGAAATGATCCCATAGTGCCTTTTGTCTTGGGACAATCCTGAGCACGCCGTCTGTGAGTAGGCCGTGGGCATGGGGCCTCTACTATGCTAGGGCCCAAAAAACATAGGAAGACATGTAGAATTTCTTCTTCCTGTTCAAATAATGGAATTGGGAGTCGACATGGTTGGAGATTATTGTCGCCCAGTCGAAGTGTCCTCCCTTGGTGGAGATACTAAGGAGGAAGTAATACATCCATTGAACAAATTCTTGGGTGGAGGGCTACCCAAAGACCCAGGCTTATGCTATCATCCCCATCTGGATGCTCTCCTTGAACTCAGAGTGGGGAATCTGTATCTTCATTCTTTTAGGGTCCCTCTTTGGGGCCTTGAGCCAATGGGTATTCATGTATACCTGGGTTGCATCCTCCAGCTATGTGAACTAATTCAAGGCATTAGTCCTTGTAACCACTAAGGCCTTGTCAAATTATGGGATTCCTAGGCTTGCCTAGAATGTGACTGGGTCGAGGGATACCAGAGGAGTGGGGTATCCCGTTGGCTCTACGGCCGCGAGCATAATGGCCTGAACAAAAGAATTAAAGTTGGTGGCCAATGGAAAAATAAGCTCTGAGGATGGCATGGAGCATGGGAAGAAAGCTTCCCAGAGGATCCCGAAGTTCCTGACGTTGATTGTTAATTGATCTTTAGCATTTCCTTGGATGTGCATTATTTTTACCAAGGCCTGCATCTCCAGCCATATTCTGACGCTGGTGTTGGTTATCAGCTTGACCTTGGACTCAATCTTTGAGCCCATGATGATGTTGTCCTACATGAATTTCATTGTTAGAGGCATCTTCTCCAAGGCCTTCTCCATCTTAGATTTTACTGCTGCCCTAGTTTCTGCTGTGGAAGGTAGCTCTGGGCTCCCTGGTGGAGAAGATGCGGAGGATTCAGACATGTTTGGAAAATGATTTTTGGGAACGTGCGAGATAAAGAGACCATCAGAATGCATTAATAAAAATAAAAATCCCAGGGTCTGAAGATCTTACCACCGCGATGCTCGCCTTTCTAGAAATGTTAGTTTCATTCAAAAATAACTGAAAAGAAAAACACATCTTATAAAGTTTAGATTTTTATTAAATATCTGGGTCTGGGGATTTTACCACACTTGGTAAAGACATAGGATGGATGATGGTAGGAGACCCAAAGCCTGGAGAAATTATCGTTGGTGAGGACATGTAAAAAAAGGCAAGTCATCAATCCCACATGGGCGCCACGTGCGTAGGTATTAAATGGAAGTTATGGCGATGACGGCGGAGCCAACTATCCGAACGCATGAAAAGTGAAAGCCATTTGGCTAGAATTGATTGTGTGCATGGGACATAAATGAGGTTTTGATAGACTTCATGGAGGAGAGAGAAAACTACCTATTTGAAACCGACCGAGAGCCGAGTTCCAAATAGGTGGTTTTCTACCCCGAAGTGAGTTCATGGGCAAAAAACCAAAAACATAGGTGACTTGACCATCCTGTCAAGCCACCTGGAAGGATATACATAAAGGTTGAAGGATATATATATAGAAATAGAGGGATATATACATGCATATACACAAAATATACAATACAAAATGATGCCCACAGGAAATCTAGACAAGACAAAGACATATATACAGCTATTTAGACATTTTACAGACGGACCACCTCTGCATAGAGGGTGGACAACCCTCTGGCAGAACCGACCCACCAACAGGCGGCAAAACTAGAAAATAACAAACAGACCAAATAGAAAAATGACAACATAAACAAGACAGACGAAACCAAACAAAACAGAAGAAAACCAGAGAGGCAGGAAAGGAAAGACCAACCTGAGAACGCAGAAGGTGTAGGAAAGGGAGGAATTACCATGGGAGCTCTGTAATATCTTTAGTCCTCAAGTGGTCACTACTGCCACCACAAAGCACTCACAATTACCTAAAAGTGACTGGAAGTTTCAAGCGTTGATTATCACTAATTCTCTATAAACTGCTATTTTAATCGCTTTGAAATCGCTCTGTTAATCACTCTAAGTGCTTAAAGGTTTTAATCATGGTAAATGTGAAAGTGACAGATAAGTTTTATTTATACCTGTGGTAAAAAGGTAATCCTCCTCCTTCTGGCAGTCTCCGGATAAGCAAACCTCCGGACCCCAGGCCCGGGGATTCCTCGCAATGATATCCTTAAGAACACCGTGGCAAAGAATCCCAGAGTCCAAAGTCTGGTTCCCAATGAAGAATGACCTCCGTGACTGGAGTCCCAGAGATGAAAACCAAACAAACAAAACACCACACTGGGGAAGAAAACCCCAGAGAAAGAAAACAGAAGGGAAAGAAAGACAAAGGCAAAGCCGCAAGCAAAAAGAAACAAAAAGAAAAAGGGGGAACCCAATATTTTGCACACAAAATGTAGGGACGGGGATGCAGGGCATAACAACACACACACACATACATACATATATATATATACATATATATATGTATATA
>MU225620.1:1475609-1487779 GCA_018584345.1 Thuja plicata | reverse complement strand
ATATATATACATATATATATACACACACACACACATATATATATATATATATATATATATTGGTGAAGGTACAACAAGGGTGAAAGGCCCTATCTTTTTTTTGTGGTGTACTTTCCTAGTTATTTAAGAAAATTAGGAGGTTTAGGAACATTATGGATTTGTTTAATTTTGTTTGGTAAGGTGTTTGTTCATTCACTCTTCTAATGACCTATGAAGGAAAAATAGGTCAAATTGGTTAATAGATACCCTAGTGTGTTAGATGAGTATTTCTAGGTTAGTTTTGTGTTGAAGAGGTAATTTGTAGGCCTCTATCAATCCAACCAAGGCATTAGGAGCTTTATAAAGTTGCTTGACATGTCTTGTTGCTCCAGATTTCCTATTGCTCGACATGTACTAATTTATTTTTGGTCCTAAATGGACAATTCGGTCAGTTACAACAATTTTTTTTTTCCAAGGGGAAGACTATTTAAGGTCTCCCAAGCCATCCTTTGGAGGTTGGATGGTTTTGTTTTGAAATTTCAGTTAATGAGAAGTCATAGATTGTGTCTTTAATTGTATTCAAGCATTTTTTATTAGCTGAGTTGATTAATAGACTAAACTTGATCTTTTATATTGTAATTAGTTGCTAATGATTGTCTAAAGACTCTATGTTGGGGTATTTTAGTCTTTTGTCTTAGTTTTGTAAGTTCTTGAAAACTTCTTGAAAGTTTTAGGTTCTTGGTCCTGTTCTAGATAATAAATAGAAATGGCTGCTCAAGTGCTATAGGAGCACCTAGGTAAGCCTAGTTGATAACCTAGGCTCCTAGTATGATTTTGGCTTCTTGTGGCCTTAACCAAGAAACTAGTGAATTAATAGGACTAGTTGGTTCCTAAGGTGTTTTGTGATAGCTTAGGAGGCCTCATTAGGTCATTAGTGACGTTAGTTGCAAATATTGTCCAAATTTGTCAAGTTGTGTAAATGTTGCCAATATTGTGGAAAAAGTTGCATTTATGCATTTATGCATTTAAGTGTGAAATTGGACAAGGGAGTGTTTAGGAGACCTGTTTGATGATTTAATTATCCTAGATATGCATTTAGTTAAGTTTCTAGTTTTGTTGACCAAGATTTATGCAAGAATCCAAAAGTTGTAAAAGTTGTCAATGTTATCATTGACAACATTGAGAACATTTCTTGCAATTAAGACATCTTTGAGAAACTATTGAGTTAGGGTCCTGATCAACTATATAAGGTCTCTCTTGACCTATGTATGATTTTGGATGAATGTGGAAATTAGTGTAGGGACTGTGTACTTGAAAAACTAGTTACGATTGATCTTTTTGTATTCATCTTGGTGTTTAATGGATTTAACTCTGCATTTTTATTGGTGCATGAGATAGTTTGTGTAAATTATTGATGCTACATGTGTTTAGTTTATGTTTTTTTTCATATTTCCTTTCTTGTGTAAATAGTTTTGATTTCTACACTGTCGTTGGTTTGAACGAGGTATTTTTTACAAATGGGGTCATAGCTTCTCTTCCCACCACGGAATCTTTATGGGCCTTTGAGATTAGGAAGATGAATTCTTGTATATATTGAATAGTGAAGGATGGGCCCTAGAAGGAAAGCAAGCTATTTTCAGAGTGATGCCCTAGGTGATCTAGAGATGCATTGCTAGGGATCATAGTGAGTTGCAAAGGTGAAAGGTGTGATTTAAAGCATTTGTTGCTTCAATGAAAGCATGTGGAGAGGATGACATATGTGTAGAGAACCCCAAAATTCATTTGGAAACTTTTGTGGTGGATTCTTCATGGTGGGAACTAAAACCCTAATGGATATGCTCAGTGCATAGTAAAACCTTAATTATAGGCTTGAAAATAGGAACCCTCTGTACAGATAGTTTGAGAAGGAAAGACCTAGAAAATAATTTAGGTCTCTATAAAGGGTGTCAAGATCTGGAGTTAGTTTTCTATCTTGTTAAGGATAATTTAAAGTTATTTTTAAAAATGTGCCTAATTAGGCCTAATGCTTGTAGCCATGTTTTGGGTAAGTTTGGAGTGAGTTCTTGAACTCGATTGGTATCTCATTACAAATTTTGTTCCTAGGCATTGACTTGGCTACAATTGCCTTATTTTGGACCTTTTTCTCAATTGATGGACAATGATTACCTTATTGGATCACTTGGTGTGTAGAAACAAGAAGATGACCATGAATCTTGAGTTAAGATTTAATTGATTTTCTAGTTGATGTTAACAAGTTGAAAGAAGAAGGATCTTGTGTAGAGACTCCTTGGAAGATTAGGGTTAGTCAATAACCCTATTAGGCTAGAGAAGTAGCCTATAGGATACCCTAGAAGAAGATAGGGTATAGAGAAAGACTTGTTGTTATATCATATTGGTATCCGAACTAGTTAAAGATTTGGGAGTTGGTGTATGTCTCTAAATACTGGTGAATTACTATGGGAGATCAGTATGGTGACTAATGTAGAGCTAGCTAAGGAGATGGGTGAGTGAAAGGAGAAGAATAAACTCCTATAAGAGGCCCTAGAAGATATGAGAATCAAACTACAATAATTAGTTAATGCTAGAGATAAAGTTAAAGAAGTTTAAAGAAGTGAAAAAGGTAAAAAGATTGTTGAGGAACCCTTCTTGAAAGACATAAAATCCCTAGAAGGAAAGGCATTGGATGGAGTACCACTATTTAGTGAAAAGATGGATATAGAAGAATTAATGGAGTGGAATGAGGGAATGGAGAACCACTTCAAATGTGAAGGTGTCATTGAGGCACAAAAACTTAAAGTTGTAAAGTCAAGGCTCAGAGGATCAGCATTAACATGGTGAAATTATCTTTGAGATGAGAGGGTTAGGAAGGGTAAACAACCTATTTCTAACTAGAAAGCCATGGTGACAAAGGTAAAGGATAACTTTCTACCTGAGGAATATGAAATTTAACTTCATAGGAAAACACAAGGACTAAAACAAAAGGACTTGGATGTGGCCTCTTATGCAGAGGAATTTCAGAAGTTAAGCCTTAGGTCCAATATTCAAGAAGAGGAACCTATCAAGGTAGCTAGATACTGGGTTGTTTAAAATGGAACATCCAAGAGGAGATAAGTGTGTGGAATCCAACCACTGTTCACAAGTACCATCAATTAGATCTTAAGGTGGAATAGAGGAACATGAATAAAGTAGATTCTAATCTTAGAGGAAGAGGCAGAGGAAGAGACCAAGGTGGTAACATAGGTGGTTATCAAGCTAGGGGTATGAGAAAAGGAATCAAGAATAGTCCAAGATGATAGAGCATGGTAATGAAAGAAATCCAAGATGGGGTTATACCAGAGGAAGAGGTAATCAAGGAGGCTCTAGTAGACAAAGGGGATTAGGTAGAAGTAACCCATACTTTGCAAGTATGAAGTGTTACAATTGAGGGAAATTAGGTCATCCTTCTTATAGGTTCCCAGATAATCCCACTTCTTAAAACAATGTTAAAAACAATAGCATGTGCTCAAGAGGACACACTAAGTGTCAAGACTCTAGAGGTTGATCACATTGAATTAGACATGGGAGAGAACCTGATGTTTAGAAGGGTTCTGATTATACAACAAGTTAAGGATTAGCCCAAGCATAAAAGACAACTATTTAGGATCAGATGTAAAATCCTTGGGAAAGTTTTCAAAGTGATAGTGGATTCAGGGTCCATAGATAACATAATATCAAAATACGTTGGCAATAAGATCAAGTTGAAAAAGGTACCTGATGTCAATCCTTATAAGGTGACATGGTTAAACAAGGGAAAGAGTGTGTTGGTGAATGACCAAACTTGGGTTGAGTTCTTTGTAGCAGGCTACAAAGATAAGTTGCTTTGTGATATCTTGCCAATGGATGCATGCCATATGCTGTTAGGAAGGCCTTGGAAATATGACAGAGGGGTAGTGTATGATGGAAAAGAGAATTCCATATCCTTTAAGAAAGATGGAAGGACTTTCAAAATCAAGTCTTTGTTGGACAAAGATGAAACACAATCCAAGACACCTAGTATCATGTTGAGTAGTAGGAAGGAGTTCCTAAATGACCTTAGAGATGAAGGGAGTGAAGGCTATGCCATTTTACTCAAGCCTAAGCAAGTAGAGAAACCTAAAAAAAAGCCATTTCCATTGGAAATCAGAGAATTTCTTTATAAGTATAAAGACATAGTTATTGATGGGACTCCTACAACTTTACCTCCAAAGAGAGTCATAAGTCATCAAATTGACTTTGTACCTCATGTATCATTGCTGAATATGGTAGCATACAAGCTAACTCTAGATCATAACCTAGAAGTGGCTAGACAAGTGCATGAGCTGCTAGATCAAGGGCTAATCAAGAAGAGTATTAGTCCATGTAATGTACCACTAGTCTTAGCATCCAAGAAAGGTGGTAAGTGGAGACTTTGTGTTGATTATAGAGAAATTAATAGGATTACAATTAGGTACAAACTTCTAGTTCCTAGGATAGAGGATTTGATGGACTGTCTTAGGGGGAAAATTTTTTTCACTAAGTTAGACTTGAAAAGTGGATACCACCAGATTAGAATCAAAGAGGGGGATTACTTTGGATGTATTGTATAAGTGGAGAGTTATTCTATTTGGCCTCTCAAATGCCCCTGGCACATTCATGAGGCTCATAAATGAAGCGCTTAAGGACTTCATAGGGGTCTTTGTGGTAGTATATCTAGATGATATACTTATATTCAGTAGGACAACAAAGGAGCATGTGAAACATGTGGAGATGGTGAGATTGCAAGAAGAGAAGTTGTCCATAAATCTTGAGAAATGTGAGTTCTTCAAGAAAGAACATGTATATTTGGGATTTTTTTTATCCAAAGGGTCATTGAAAATAGACCCAAGCAAGGTGAAGGCTATCCTAAATTGTCCCAAATGAACCATAGGGATAGAAGTCAGGAGCTTTCATGGGTTAGCTCAGTTTTACAAAAAAATTATCAAGGATTTCAATGATATTTATGCACATTGATAGACACCATTATGGGTGGACTAAAAACTAAGTTCAGATGGACTTCTATAGCAGAGAAAGGATTTGAAATGTTGAAGAGGAAAGTAGAAACACAACCTATCCTGAGACTCCCTAGTTTTGATCAACTATTCACCTTGGAGTGTGATGAAAGTGGGATGGCAGTTGGGGGTGTGTTAAGACAAGAAGGTAGGCTAGTAGCATTCTTTAGTGAAAAACTAAATTAAGCAAAGAAAAAATACTCTTCTTATGATTTACAACTATATGTTTTGATTCAGTCTCTTAGGCAGTGGAGACATTACTTATTTCCCAAATAATTTGTGGTGTTTAGTGATAACCAAGATTTGAGCTATATAAAAACCCAAGAAAATCTTAGTAATAGACAGTTGAGGTGGATGGAATACCTAAAAGCATTAACATTCACAATAAAGCACAAGAAGGTCCAATTGAACAAGGTTGCAAATGCTCTGAGTAGGAGGTTGCTAACCATTCAATAATTTCAATTGAAGAGCATTGGGATAGAGAGTTTCAAGGAACTCTATAGAGAAGATGAAGATTTTGGCGAAGCGTATAAGGTATGCTCTAATTTTTAGTATCATTTCCATAGCCATTTTTCTGATTTCACCTTATAGAGTGGATTATTGTTTAAGGGGAATAAATTGTGTGTCCCTAAGGGATCAATGACTGAGAATCTCATTCAGGAAAAGGATAATGGAAGCTTGACTGGTCATTTTGGTGTGACCAAAACCCTAGAGTTAGTTTAAAGGTTTTACCATTGGCCAAAGATGGTGAGAGATGTAACTAAGTATGTTAAACAGTGTGTAGTGTGCATGAAAGCCAAAGGGGGAGCTATAAATTCTAGTTTATATCAACCTTTGCCAATCCCTAACAGACCGTGGGAGTGTGTTAGCATGGATTTCATTGTAGGGTTACCTATGACAAAGAATGGCCCTAGTAGTCTTTATGTTGTGGTAGACAAATTTAGTAAGATGGGGCATTTAATACCTTGTATAACTACACATGATGCCAGTAACATTGAAAAATTGTTCTTTAAGGAGATTGTATGAATTGATGGACTACCCCTAAGTATTGTGTCAGATAGGGATGTTATGATCATAAGCCATTTTTGGAAAACATTGTGGAGTAGATTAGGAACTACATTGTCATTTGGTTAAGCTTACAACCCTGAAACTGATGGCCAAACTAAGGTGGTGAATAGAGTGTTGGGTAATTTTTTGAGGTTCCTAACTAAGGAATATGGTGAGACATGCGATGTGGTCATTCCCCAAGCAAAGTATGCCTATAATGATAGTAAGAATAGGATAATAGGGAGAAGCCCATTTGAAGTTGTATATGGGATGCACCCAAGGGTGTGTGTAAGCTTAGAGATCTTGGAGGCAGGGAGTATCAGAGTGGTCATGTTGAAGACTTCACTCAAACCATGAAGGAGATCCAAGAACAAGTTAAGAAGACAATACAAGACAGTAGCCAAAAGTTGAAGGCCAAAGTAGATGAAAAAAGGAAAGATATATAGTTTGAGGTAGGTGATTATGTGAATGTTCATTTGAACCAATCCAAGTTGCAGAAGGGTATGCCTACTAAAATTTAGATGAATATGGTGGGACCATGATGGATCATAGCCAAGTATGGAGCTAATAGATACAAGGTAAACTTAGCTTCATATTTGAGTATATCTCATGTTTTTAATGTGCAATATTTGATCCACTTCAAATGGCCACTAGCTGAGATAGATCAGAAAAATCAAGAGGTTTTTTAAGTGATGTCAAACCTACTGTGTTACCTCCCAAGCTATAGTTAGAAAAAGATAAGGTACTAGATACAAGGTTCAACAAGACTATAGGGCACAAGGTGTACATGGAAAACCTCATCAAATGAAAGAATAAACTAGACTTAGAGGCAACATGGGTTTCTGAGATAGGTTTCAAGAAGGTGGGAATCTATGAAGACATTTTGTTAAAAAGAGTGGCATGACTTTCCTTTTATGGGGGAGTATGGTGCAGAACAACCTAGGTAAGGCTAGTTGATAACCTAGGCTCCTAGTTTGATTTTGGATTGTAGTGGCCTTAGCCAAGCCACTAGTGAATAATAGGAATATTTGGGCCCTAAGCTATATTGTGATAGGTTAGGAGGCCTCATTAGGTCAATAGTGACCTTAGTTGCAAATATTGTCCAAATTTGTCAAGTTGTGTAAATGTTGCCAATATTGTGGCAAAAGTTGTATTTATGCATTTAAGGGTAAAATTGGACAAGGGAGTGTTTAGGAGACCTATTTCATGATTTACTTATCCTAGATATGAATTTGGTTAAGTTTCTAGTGTTGTTGACCTAGTTGTATGCAAGAATCCAAAAGTTGTCAATGTTGTCATTGACAACATTAACATTTCTTGCAATTAACACATCTTTGAGAAATTGGGTTTCTAACTGTTTGAAACCATTGATTTAGGGTCTTTGTCAAGTATATAAGGTCTTCCTTGGCCTATGTATGAGGTTGGATGAATTAGGAAATCATTGTATGGAATGTGTACTTAAAAAACTAGTTAAGTTGAGCTTTTTATATACATCTTGGTGTTTAATGGATTCAACACTGTGTTTTGATTGGTGCATGAGAAAGTTTGTGTATATTCTTGACTCTACATGTGATTAGTTTGTGTTTTTATTCATATTTACTTTCTTGTGTAAATAGTTTTGATTTTTGCACTATCACTAGTCTGAACAAGGTAGTTTTTACAAATGGGGTCATAGCTTCTCTTCCCTTTGTGGAATAGGGCTTTTGGGATTCAGAAGATGAATCCTTGTATATATTGTATAGTGAAGGATGGGCACTAGAAGGAAGGAAATGTATTTTTGCAGTGATGCCCTAGGCAAGCTAGAGATGCATGAATAGGGATCACAATTAGTTGCAGAGGTGAAAGGTGTGATTGAAAGCATTGGTTTTTTCAATCAAAGTATGTGGAGAGGAGGACATATGTGTGGAGAAGCCCCAAATTCAATGGGAATCTTTTGTGCTGGATTATTCATGGTGGAAACTCAAAAACTGATGGATATGATCATTGCATAGTAAAACCCTAAATTATAGGCTTGCAAATAGGAACCTTCTATACAAACAGTTTAAGAAGGCAAGACATAGAAAATCCTTTAGGTCTCTATAAAGGGTATCAAGATGTGGGGTTATTTTTCTATCTTGATAAGGATAATTTCAAGTTATTTGTAAAAAGGTGCCTACTTAGGCCTAATGCTTATAGCCCTATTTTGGGTGAGTTTGGAGTGAGTTATTGAACTCTATTGGTATCTCATTAAACAAAGGACTCATTGAACAACCTTTTGTGTTGATTGTGTCCCAGTAAAGTTTCCCATTTGTAAATAAAGGAATGGTGATGAGATAAGTAGTAAGAAGGGTCAACATGACTCACACAATGAGTCTCGAGTGAAGGCATTTCCAAAAAAACACTATTATCAACAAGGATTGTTAGATTCAAACATGTTTTTGTCTAATTATTTGTGTTTGAGTGAAGGGTTTTTTTATGTAGAAGGAGGTCACTTTGAGAATTTCTTTCAACCCTTCCTATCAGAGGTCATCCCAGATAGCTTCTTTTCTAAACAAGATCAACTCTTGGGACAATAGTTTCATTGGAGGAGGGAAGTATGGTGCAGAGGCACCAAGAAAAATCAACAAAGACTTCAAGAACTTAAATACCTATAAATAATTTTAGAGTAATGAATTAGAAAATCAAAGCTCAAGGCCAATCAATTGGCAAGTGTTAAAACCTATTATCGCATACAATGTAATCAAGATTTGAAATATATAAAAATGTCCTTAAAAGGACCAAAATTTGAATCTATGTGGACCAGTAGTGTCATAGAATCAAAGAAAGTTCTAAGATTCTAGACTAGGTCAATAAATAGGTCTAAGGAATTAAAGGTCATTGGATTAAAATTTTATATTCAATAAATTAGTAAAAGCTACATAATTTGTAAGGTTGTTAATTCAAATATTTGAATAACAATGGCTAGGAGTGTATTTATAGGGAAACCTCATTTAAGGGATATTTTAAGCATTTTAATATTTATAAACACCAAAATGTGGTTGTGATAGTTGTAAGAGAATTACAAATACAGCAAGGAAGCCATTGTATAAGCATATTGCCTATGTGTACAAACCAGTGAAGAAACAAAAAATAAAATCTTAATTTTCTACAATTTTATTTAACTTTGGAACCTCTATTCGCTTGGTCTATTGTGTTAATGTATTATAAAGGCTTATTTGATCCATTTCATGTTATTTTGAATGAGTTTCAGATTGCATTTAATCCTCTGTTACACAAGTTTGCATCTCTACAATAATTCTTTATTTAATTTCTTTGTTGTAGTAGGAATTTAGTAGGAAAGGGACTCATTACCTAAAAATAGAGGCCTAATATCCATTGAGTGACAATGTTTAACATGTATTATAGGTGTCTTAACTTTGCATATAGAGAAAGTTGAAAGGAGGAGTGATCACATTCAAAAAATGGAGGAAATGTATTGAAATTGGAGATATAGGTATAGCAGAGGATGATCTAGTAAACTAAGGGGTATATTTTATGATTTGGGATGTCTTATAATGTTTATTGATTGGTGAATCAAGTGTTTTTTTTTCCTAGGAGTGTTTGGAAACAAGATATTTGAGAAGCCCTAGAAACAAGGGTTTCAAGTGGCAAATTTTGAGCTTTTGATGTTGCAGAAGTTATAAGACTAATTCCTTTTGGATTTGAGTCGTATACAACATAATAAGAGACTTACTAGAGTTAGGAGTGTTGGGAAGTTTTTGGGAGGGTAATTAATTTTTTAAATTGCCCATTTTCATGAGAAGTGATATGGTATGAACATAGAATAGAGACATTAGTCCAAAGAAACATATTGAATGCTTGAGGTAGAAAGTTGTATTCATTAATGGGTGTGAAAAAGTGACAAGAAGTTGTGTGGTGCTTTGGGAATATTTCAAGTTATGTTTTTGTGAAATTTGTTGCAAGGCTACAAGAAATGCAATTAGGCATGTCTTGGAATTGAAGGAGACTTGAGTGTTGGCTATAGGAACAAAGAAAATAACTTTCCAAAACCCTTTGAATCCTACAAAAATAGACCATATCAATCACCTTTGGCTATTTGAAGGGTAACTAAACACATTTTAACAATTTGAGGAATTGAAGGGTTTGGAATAGTACCTAGATCTCCAAAACTTACAAATTTACCTTTCTTGAATACATCCACCACCCCTATCTCCGCATCAGAGATCTTGATCATTCCAAAGATATAGAGGATCTCAAGACATTGAAACTTCAAGTTACACCAAAGCCAAAGGCAAAGAAGATTCTTAATTCAAGATTTTCTAAAAAGACTAGAACCAAGACCTACATGGAATATCTCATCAAATGGCAAGGAAAATCTGGTTTAGAGGCTACATGGGTGTAGGAGACAAAGTTCAAGAAGTTAGGCATCAATCTTGGATTGCTTCAATCACCTAGAATTTGATTTCTCATGTTTAGGGGAGAATGTTGCTAGAGCACCAAGGATGAAAGGTGCTATATTTTTTGTGTGGTGTACTTTCCTAGTTAAGTAAATTATCATGTTGATGAACATTTTGGATTAGTTTAATTTGGTTTTGTAAAGTGTTTGTTCATTCACTCTTGTAATGACCTAAGCAAGAAAAATTGGTCAAATTGGTCAATAGACACTTGAGTTTCATAGATGAGTGTTTCCAGGTTAATGTTTGTGTTGAAGAGGTGTTTTCTAGGCCTCTAGGAATCCAACCAAGGCATTAGGAGGTTTAGAAATTTGCTCGGCATGTCATGTTGCTCGACATGTACTAAAAAGTTATTTTTTCCTAAATGGACAATTGGGTCAGTTACAATGGTTGTTATGACAAGGGTAAGACTATTTAAGATCTCCAAATCCATAATTTTGAGGTTGAATGTTTTTATTTGAAATTTGAGTTAATTAGAAGTCGTCAACTGTGTCTTTAACTATATTTGAGCATTTTTTATTAGTCAAGCTGATTAATGGATTGAATTTGATATTTTCTATTGTAAATAGTTGATAATGATTGTTTAGAGACACTTTGTAGAGGTAGTTTAATATTTTTTCTTCATTTTATACATTCTTGAAAATCTTCTTGAAAGTTGTAGGTTCCTAGTCCAATTCTTGATTGTAAATAGAAATGGCACCTCGAGGTTCTTAATTCCATGGTGAGAAAAATGTGCCTGGATGGAACTCAAGAGGAGCCTCATACATAAGTTACATTTTTTTAATAGGAGGAGAGACAACCATTATTTTTGATCTCTTTTCCTAGGCGAGCTTGGCAATAGCCAGACTAGGGAAGAAAGTGAAACAAATGTGTAGAATTTTTAGGGTTGTATTGGAAAACACAATCAAATAATTAGGTAGGTACTGTGGAGAGGTAATATGACTCCCTGAGAAGAGGTAGGCATGGAGGAGTTGAATTCATCGAGGAAAGAAAGGAAATACACTAAAGGACCTAATTGTCCTACATTTAAGGATAGTATATCTAATAAGTTTCAATGGTTGTAAGGATGGTTTTGAGAATCAACACCATGGAATATTTAATATTTTGGAAAAGGGGATTAGAATCTAGAATTATTTTTGGAGGTCTTTTAAGGTTTTGTGAAAAAACCCAGAAATTGTGCCTGATTAGGGCTACAAGCAAGCACTAGGCGTAATCCTAGTTTGTAAGAGTTCAACGATTTAATGGATTTTTAATGGAAACAACTCCTCAAGAGAGTCCTAAGGAAACAACCCTGCAAAGAATTGAGTGTATTGGCATAAGTTGATAGAATTCACTCACGAGGATTGAGTGAGCACTGAAAAGAACATAATATATAAAGTGAGTCTTACGAAAAAGGTAGAATTTTTTAGTGACTTACCTCAAGATTAGGGTTGCGATCACCCTAAGACATCTAGGAGAAGGGCCTTAGAATATAGTCCAGCTATCTATAGAAGGAAAGATGTCATTTCCTTTCACACACACACACACACAGAGATATATACATATATACATATATACATATACACATATATACATATATATACATATAGACATATATAGACATATATATATACATATGTATATACATATATATATATATATATATATATATATATATAAACATACA
>MU225620.1:1447323-1467522 GCA_018584345.1 Thuja plicata | reverse complement strand
ACAATATGCAAAGCCACATGGGCATTCCCCTTACAATATTCTGTAGGACAAAGCCTTGAATTATTACCCAGATCTACCCAGAACTGTCCTGAACTGCCTAAAACAACACTACGGGCCTTCTTTATATTGGCAATTTCCACCGCCCGAGAAGGTTCCAGAAATTTAGCCCTTAGGGCCGACCAAACATAGAATTATTTTATTTTTCAATTTAGTACATCAAAGTCGGCTCAAAATAACTTTTAAAACCTGAAAATTTTGAAGGAAAATTATTTTCTGCTATTTCAGGTGACCCAACTTCCGGAGACCATAAGCAAGCATCATCAAGCCTATGTTTCGACCTCATTCGGGGCCTCTAAAGCCTTCAAAACTGAGCTCAAAGTTTCTGTACCCTGTTTTCAATACCAAAAAATTTCAATATCTTCAAAACTAGTTCTGATCTAGCCATGAAACTTTACTGGCAAGCTGATATGACTAAGATGAACCTCCACATGCAAAATCAGAACATTCTAAGATCATATGGCCAACTTACTAAAAATAGCAAGTTTTCATAAATAGCAGCTCTGCACAAGGTAGCCCTTATTGAAAAGAAAACATAAATATTTTTGGGTGATGCAAGATTGCCCTTACACCCAGGATGCTCCTGCATCACATTGTCTAGTCCAGAGGTAGTTATGTAAATATGGCCTTTTCTTGAGTTCCTATGCTTGGATCCTTAGGACCACTTAGAATAAAGAAAGGAACTTTGTAAATAGTTTAAATATGGATTTTGGAATCCTTGTGTGTAGGGGAATGAATTTTACAAGCAGGCACTAAGTGAGTACAAAGATATTTGGCTAGGGGTTTTGCACAGTTGCAGAGGAAAGATGACTTGATAGATGGATTTTTCTATGCCAATATCGAGATGGTGGATGTAGGGTCATGTATCAAGGACATGTGGTTGCAAGGGGAAATTTAGAGGAAGCAATTAGTGTACTTAGTGAGACCAAAGAAGATAGACTTGTTAGTAATAACTGAGAGGGGGGGGTGAATCAGTGGCCTCACAAATTAATCCTTAAATAACCACTTTCAACTTATAACCATAAATTATATCTAAAATTATCTTTTGTCCTACAAGATGTATGCCTTGAATTGCTTAAATCAATCTACTACTTGTCAAGTTGCTCTGTTAAACCTTCTTCTATTTTTTTACCGATAAGCAGTCATCTATTTACCGAGACACACTAAATATACAAAGTATACTGAAAAATTCAAAAATGCATATGTTAAATGTAAAATAGTAAAGTGATAAACCACAAACACATAACACATGGATTTTTAATGTGGAAACCCTTTTAAGTAAAAAAACCACTAGGACTGGTACCCCAAATTTTCACTCTTTTGAAGTGAGCTCTGTTAAGAGCCAACCCTGTTAAAGGTTACAAACAAATTGTTAGGTGTGACCTTGTTAGAGGATTTAGAAATAGTTTGTCAATTAGTATCTGGCATCTAATGCTACCATCCTTGATCAAACATTCACTTGGCCTGTCAATAGGTATCAGGCATATCCAATGCTACTTTTGTGATCAAACTTTTTGATACTCCTTAGGATGTATCTCAATTGAAAAAGACTTTTAAGTCCCGCTCGATTAAGAGGCTTATATGCTTCAATGGTAAAATTGAAATACTAATGATCTATTCATACATACAACTCAATTGCAGATTTTCAAATATATTGTAGGTCAATTACTTCATTGATTAATATAATCAAATATATACCTTTGCTCCACACTTGTTCTTCTCTATGATGCTTGTCTCATTGTTCATCATTGGTTGCAGAATATAGCTCTTCCTTTATCTTGTTGATCAAGACTGAAATGAATACTTTCTTCTCCTTCAAATTTTCTTTAGCATGTTTCCTCTTCTCTGGTTCATCCCGCACACACCATTCATAATGAATTGGGTTTGTCTCTTATAGAAAATATTTTCTCTTTTCTTGGCTTTCTTGATCTTGGCATGTTCAACAATCTTTGCCAATAGATTTAAAGAAAATCTCCAGTCTGATCTCATAGAGATCTTCTTCCCAACTTGACAAAATGGATTTAAATTAATTAAATATCTCCAAATTTATCTAGATTATTAAAACAATGATATGTATCTATTAACTCTATCTTTAGCTTCTTGACAACTAAGCATTTTGTTGTTTTTAGAACTCTTTGTTCTGTCGGTCAACACTTCAGTTAGTCATTGGTGATAACTGACTGTTCCATTGGAGTGAATTTAGTTGTCATCGGGATTTACATCATTGTCTTCTCCATCAGGAAACATTGTATTTCTTTCCATTGGGTTACTCTATGTTTTTATTGTTGATCAACACTGTAACATTTCTCGTCAGGCAACACTGTGACTTTGTTCTTTTACTCTAATTGTCAGGTGCACTCCGTCGATGTATATAGTCACTTAGTGAATACTTGACTTGTATGCATTACTAATTAGGATAGCCTTGAATCATGAGCTCTTTGAAGTCTTTGGAAATATCTCCATGACCATACATATTATATTAAGTTAACATCAATGATAATACAATACATTAACTGATTTAATGTCTTGCATGATCATCAACTTAACATCTTCAAACATTTAATCAGTTACTTGTCATCAATCTCTCCCTGTGGCATTGATGGAAACATACTACATTATCATACTATACTATTGCTAATACAATATGAAATATACAATTTCATCACGCTTTCCTAATGTAACTATTACAAATGTTTGGCTATTGGTAAGCTTCAAATAGCTTTGATTTGATTCTTGCATCTTTCCTTCTGTCTTCAATCCCTTCAGTAGATAAATGTATAATATTTCTTTTTCTGATGTGATGTGTTCTCCTTCTGTGTCAAAATCTCTCCCTTTGACTTTTCTTCTCTTTTGATGTTTTCTCTCCCTTTGTATTTTTCTCTCCCTTTCTGATTAATTTTGTTTTTTTGGATACTTCAATGGATATACTGAGATGATAACGGATAAACTCTCTTATCAGTATGATAATGACATATTTCTCTCCCTTTGACATTAATACCAAAAATCTAAAAAAATGTGTTAGTGACGCCAAATGGACCCTTTTCTATCCATAATATATTCCTCGAATTTATCAATCCATTGGTAGTAACTATGTTGCTTGGAGTAGATGAATACATTTTTGTGTATAGATTTATCTTTGAAGTCCAACTCTTTTCTTGCATCAACATGAATTATATTCTGATAATATGTAGGCTGATGCAGCCTTCTCTTCAACTTACTGACTAGTAGACAAGGGTCTGATCCCTAGTCTCTTTCTCAAGTATTAAAATGCATCCTTGGGTAGTGGCTTGGTGAATGTATTGGCCAATTGTTCCTTTGATTGCACATACTCAAGTATCACCTCCTTTTACTGAACTTGTTCTCTTAAATAATGATACTTGATGGAAATATGCTTTGTTTTAGCATGCATGACTATATTCTTTTAAATTTTTATTGCACTTGTATTATCACAATAGATAATTACTGGTTCTAAAATTTTCATATGCATACCTTCCAATAACTATTTGATCCATGCAATATTTGAGCAGTTTGCAGCAACATCAAAATACTCTACCTTTGTAGTAGATTGTGAAATGCATCTTTGTTTCTTGTTGTTTCATGTGAAAATTTTGTCACCCATAAAGAAAGCTCCTCTAGTTGTTCTCTTCTAGTCATCAAGATTTCTAGCGCAATCAGCGTCTGTAAAAACCTTAAGTTCAAATTTGACTTCTTGATGTAGCACTAGTCTTCCTTCTCCTGAGACCTCTTCTAGGGTCTCCTAGGTCACTATATGACCTACTAGGGTTCCTTCACTAACTCTAGGTTCCTTAGGTATCTTATCACAAGATCATAACTTCTTCAACTAGTGAACACCATATTGTATAACAAAACACTTCAAAACTTTCTCCTAGACCCCAAATGGTCTTTTTTGCATCTTTGGCCTAAAAGGCTCCAATTGATACAAATTTATGAATTCTCAATCCACAAAGAGGATTAGGGTATTTAAGGTGTTCATAGGACCCTATTCAACACCTACAAGCACACTTTTCATCAAGACTCCAATCGAGTTCCAAGAACCTACACAATTGCTTACCAAATAGGGCTATAAGCAATTAGCCCTATTTAGTCACTTTTTATGTATTATCATATAAAAATTATTTAAAAGTGCCCAAATAGGTTTAGGATCTAGACACCCTTTACTGAGACACTAGAGATTTTCTAGGTCTAGGGCTCTCAAGTTGTCTGTATAGCTATGCCTATAATCAAGGCTAGAAATTAGGGTTTTGAGGGTTTAAAAACCAATCAGATAGGAATTCCTTCCTATCCAAGAAGTCTCACCAAGTCTTCCTAGTAATTTTGGGGATCACACAACACTCCACCCTAACCCTCTGCAATCTTTGATTGAATCTATGAATTCTTTCAATCCACCAAAATGGCTTTGCAAGTAATGGTGATCCCTAGCCATGCCACACTGGCTCGCCTAGGGCATCACCTTAAAAATGGCTTCCATCACTTCCTGGGCCCCTCCTACACTGTACACAATTTACATGGAGTCTACTATCATAATCCAAAGACACATGCCAATGCCACGCTGGAAAATGGAGTTAAAACCCCGTTTGTTCACAATGTCCAATTCAGAACAACTACAGTGCTAAAAACAAAATAATTTATAAAAGAAACTAAAACTATTCAACCAAAAAAAATAGCAACACAAAAAATATTCTATCAACCTACATTACACAAAAAAATGCTCACAGAATTGGATTCAATTCATTAAACTATCAGATCACCTCAAAACACCTTAACAGTCACTGTTATTCACAAATACAGTCCGTACACAAAATTTCTGAAAATTACCAACCCTTGAAAAATCTTGAGGATGGTCATATATAGTTGATCCAAACACTAATTCATCTGTTTTAGAAATTTATCTAAGCAATTCCACCGAAGATGTAATCCTTTCATAAAAGTTGTCAATGTTGTTAATGACAACATTGACAACTTTTGGCAACTTTTGAGTTTGGTCTCCAAACCTAGTCTAACTATGCCCAAACTTGTCCAATCCACCAAATATGATGAAATAAAATCAAATAGGATCTTTAGTCCCTTTCTTAGCTCATTTTCCCACAAAATGCCAAAAACACCTAACTGGACCTAAATGGATCTAAAGGTCACTAAGGACCTAATAAGACACATCCTCCTACAAACACTTCACACACTAGGACTCTTGGTCCCTTTATTCATCTAGTGGTATGGCTAGAACCACTACAAGACAAAAAAAAAGAAGGATAAAAACCTTGGTTACATTTTAACAACTAGCCTACCTAGGTGCTCCTACACCACTTCTCTTCTATACCATAAGTCATATTCCTTGGTAGTCTTTAGATATCTTAGAATTCTTCTCACAGTAGTCATATGTGATTCTCTAGGATTAGCAAAAAATTAGCAACTATTCCTACTGCATGTGCGATATTTTGTCTAGTATGTACAACATACATGAGTTTTCCAATCATTGATCTATACAAAGTCTGATTTACCTCTAATGACTTGTCCTCCTTTATTAGTTTGCATCCAGTTGCCATCGATGTTACAACTAGTTTAGACTCTTCCATATTGAATATTTTTAGTACTTCTTTGATGTACTTGGATTTTGTAATGAAAATACCTTCATCTTGTTACATGATTTGCAGACCAAGAAAGAACTTGATCTCTCCAAACATAGACATCTCAAACTCTTTGCTCATTTCATTTGCAAATGATTTGCATAGCATATCATTGCCTCCAAATATGATGTCATTAACAAATATCTTAGCAATCAAAATGTTAGTATCAGTATCTTCCTTCAAATAAAGATTATTATTTTCACTCATCCTTACAGATCCAATACTTATGAGATATGAATGAAGTCTTTCATACCAGGCTCGAGGTGCTTGTTTCAATCTATACAGAGCTTTTCAAAGTCTACATACCATGTCCCTTTTGTCTAGATTAGCAAACCCTTCTATTTGTTCAATGTAAACCTCTTCTTCAAGTATTACATTCAGGAATGCAGACTTGAAATCCATTTGATATACCTTGAATCCTTTATATGTAGCATAAGAAAGTAATATTATTACTCCTTATAGCCTAGCAATGGGTGCAAAGGTTTCTCCATAGTCAATTCCTTCTTCTTGTGTATACCCCTTGCATACTAGTCTTACTTTATTTCTTGTGACTTCTCCATTCTCATTCAACTTATTCCTAAATATCCATTTTGTACCGATGACATTATTGTCATCTAGTCTTAGCACAAGTGTCCATATCTTGTTTTTCTCTATTTGTTCAATCTCTTCATTCATAGCACTTATCCATTCATCATTATCTAGTGCAAGATTGACATATTTGGGCTCATAATTACAAATAAGACATCTTGTATTTATAGAATTACTTATAGTTCTCAAACCATCATTTTTATCTCCTATGATCTAGTATTGTTGATGGTTCCTTCTGACATATCTTGCAAGTATAGGTTCAACTCTTTGTCTATCAGCTTGATCATCATTCTATTCTTCATTTTTTTCTCCATCAATTTGTGCATCATCTTGAGCAATATTCTGATATTGGTATTTGTATCCTGATGCTTGGGTGCAATGACCTGCTGCTTGGGAGCTCTACATTAATGGTAGGGTAGAGTGTCAAGTTCCTCATTGTAAGTAAACCGATTATAGTGCTTTGGTTCTTTAGTGTTTTCCTTTTCATTCTTCTCTTCAAATTCATCTATCTTTATATTTGCACTTTCAAAAACTTTTTTAGAGGCTTTATTTAAACATTTATAAGCCTTGCTCTTGGTAGAAAACCCTAAAAATATTCCTCCATCACTCTTGGAGTCAATTTTTCCATTTATATCATCTTTTAAGATATAACATTGACTGTCAAAATTTTTGAAATAACTTACAGTGGGTGTGTATCCATACCATAGCTCATAAGGCGTCTTTTTGGTGTCTTTCTTCAATTGTACTCTATTCAATGTGTAAGCATAAGTACCGATAGCTTCCCTCCAGGAGATCTGGGTAATGCCTTTTTCTATCATCAATGTCCTTGCACAATCAAATATGGATCTATTCCTTCTTTCAGCAATTCCATTCTACTATGGCATTCTTGGTACAAAGTCCTATCTTTTGATTCCATGCTCATTATAAAAGTTAGTCAATTCATCTTATGTAAATTCCCCTCCTCTATCTGACCTTAATCATTTTAACTCCTTACCACTTTCCTTCTCTACCATTTAAACATCTTAAATGCTTATGATTTGTCTTTTAGAAACATGACTGTCATCTTTATAGAGTAATCATCAACAAAGAGAATAAAATATCTATCTCCATAATAACTCTTTGTCCTCATAGGTCCACATAAATCAGCATGGACTAATTCTATAATTGCATCAAATGTATGGGTTTTGATTTGAAAAGTAGACTTTTTCACTTTACCTTTTTGATAATTCTTAAACATTATGTTGTCGGGCTTGGTCATCGTCGGTAAGCCTCTGACATTTCTCTTTTTTCTAATCTTTATCATGTTGTCAAAATTCACATGACACAATCTCTTATGCCACAACCATATGTCTTCATTTGTAGCAATCAAACAAGTGGTGTCAGTATCATTTAGATAGAATAAGTTACCTTTTGTCTACTCACAGGTACCAATCAGATTTCCTAATTTATTGAAGATCCTTGCCTTCTTATTTTCAAATGCTACTTTGTGACCTGAATTATTCAACTGACAAACACTCAATAGATTATAGTTCAATCCATTTACCCAATAATCATTTTCACATTTTATTTGGTTATTCAACATTATTGTTCCTCTACCTTCAACTGGACAAGGTGTGTCATTACCCATTCTTATTGAACCATCTTTATAGTATGCAAAAGTCTCAAAATTTTGCTTATCACCGGTCATATGGTGAGTGCAGCCACTATCTATGATCCAAACATCATTTTTACTAACTTTAGATGTGAGATTTGTTTCTACATACCTTTCTTAATCATCATCTGAATCATCTTTTATTGCTACAAACACTATCTTAATGTCTTCATCAGATTTTGTGTTGGTGTCTTCATCTTTGCATTTTTCTAGGTAACTAGCCTTCTTTCCTCTGTCCTTATAGTCTTGGGTATCTCTTCTTTCTTATGTCAGTAGCTTCTGTAATCACCTATGTCAAACTTCTTTTCAAATGATCTGTCATTACTTCTGCCATCTTTTCTTCTATTAGTACATCTTGCAGCAAAGTGCCCAATCTCTTTGTAATTTGAAAAAATGGTAATTTACATTTGCCTCTCTGCATTCTTCTAGCCATAAGTTCTTCAATTTCATTAAGATCATCTTCTTCAATTTCACTATCACTATCTTTTCTTATAGTGTTTTTATGACTTGATTTACTTATTCTCATAGAAGTTTTTTATGTAGACTCTATATTTGGTAAGACACTATTATCAAAGTTCTTCGTGTCAAATGAAATCAGTCTTCCAATCAAATTGTCTAGAGTAAAATTTCTATTTGATACTGCTCTCATTTCTGGAATGGCAGATACTCTAATAGCTACAGTAGGCAGTAAGGTTCTTAGAATTTTACTTACCATTGTATCTTCTTCTAGTACACCTCCAACTCCTCGCATAGCATTGACTACCTCTTTGATTCGTGTGATGTACTGAGTGATGTTTCACCTTCTTTCATTTTGAGATCATCAAACTTTCCTCTAAGGATTTTTGGCTTGGCTCTCAAAAAAATTGTCACCACCATGTGCAAGCTTCAATTTGTCCCACATTTGCTTTGTGGTTTAGTTTTGAAATCTTAAAATTTAGCATCGAAGAGTGAGGAAGCAAGTTATATCATCATTCTGTTGTGTTCATGCTTCTCTCTCATTTTTTCAACTATTGGTTCTCCTATGGGCAACACATATTCAGTATCTAAGTATTGAGTAACATCATTACCAATACCTGATAAGTGGAGTCTTATTCTACTCTGCCATGAAGAAAAATTATCTTTGTTCAACTTGGGCACATCTCATTTGTTCATCTTGTGATCTTTAGCTTAGGTCTTGAAACCTTCCTTTCAAAGCACACAAGCTCTGATACCAATTTTTACTAATAACTGAAAGGGGGGCAAATCAGTGGCCTTGAAAATTAATCCTTAAATCAACCCTTTAAACTTATAACCACAAATTATATCTCAAGTTATCTTTTGTCCTACAAGATGTATGGCTTGAATTACTTAAATCAATCTACTACTTGTTAGATTGATCTATTAAACCTGCTTTTGTATGTTTACTAATAAGAAGCCATCTATTTACCAAAACATAGTAAATATGTAGAGTATACTGATAAATCTAGAAATGCATATACCAAATGTAAAATAGTAAAGTAATAAACCATAAACACATAAAACATTGATTTTTAACATGGAAACCCTATTAAAGGAAATAACCACTGGGACCGGTACCCAAAATTTTCACTCTTCTAAAGTGAGCCATGTTAAGAGCCAACCTTGTTAAAGGTTACAAACATATTGTTGGGTATGACCTTGTTAGAGGATTTGCAAATAGCTTGTCAACTAGTATTTGGAATCTAATGCTACCATCCTTGATCAAACACTTACTTGGCCTATCAATAGGTATTGGGCATATCCAATGCTACTTTTGACATCAAAATTTATGATACTCATTAGGATGTATCTATATTTAAAAAGACTTTTATGTCCCTCTCAGTTAAGAGGCTTATATGCTTCAATGGTCAAACTGAAACACTAATGATCTATTCATACATACAACTCAATTGTAGATTTTTAGATCTATTATAGGTCTATTACTTCACTAATCAATATAATCGAGTATATACCTTTTCTCCACACTTGTTCTTCTCTGTAATTCTTCTCACACTATTCATCAGTGTTTGAAGAATCTATCTATTCCTTTATCTTGTTGATTAGGACTGAAATGAAGACTTTCTTCTCCTTCATATTTTCTTTATCATCTTTCCTTTTCTTTGCTTCACCCCACACACACCATTCATAATGAATTGGGTTTGTCTCTTATAGAAAAAATTTCCTCTTTTATTGGCTTTCTTGATCTTGGCGTGTTCAACAATATTTGCCAATAGATTTAAAGAAAATCTCTAGTCTGATCTCATAGAGATCTTCTTTCCAATTGGATAGATAAGCTTTAAATCAATTACTTATCTCTGACTTTATATAGATGATTAAAACAATGATAAGTATCTATTAACTCTATCTTTAGCTTCTTGATAGCTAAGCATTTTGTCATTTCCTAAATCTCTATTCTTCCGGTCAACACATCAGTTAGTCATCAGTGATAACTGACTATTCCATTAGAGTGACTTCAGTTGTCATCAGGATCTCCGTCCTTGTCTTCTCTATCGAGCAACGCTGTATTTCTTTTCGTAGGGTTACTCTTTGTTTTTCTCGTTAGTCAACAGTGCAAATTTTCTTGTCGGTAATGTTGTAACTTTTCTCTTCAGGCAACACTGTGACTTTATTCTTTTACTTTGACCGTCGAGTGCACTCCATTGATGTATATAGTCACTTAGTGAATACTTTACTTATATGCGTTACTAATTAGCATAGCCTTGATTCATGAGTTCTTTGAATTCTTTGGCAGTATCTCCATGACCATACAGATTATATTAAGTTGACATCAACCACAATACAATACATTAACTAATTTAGTGCCTTTCATGACCATAAACTTAACATCTTCAAACATTTAATTAGTTACATGTCATCAAGACTGTCATACATGCCCTAGAAATCCTTAAAAAATAGGGGTTTGCTGGAATTCCTATGTACAGACACTATGGAGACCTAAAAACTAGGAAATATTGAAGCCAATGAGGTCCTTAGAGAGAATCCACAACTAGTCCGGAGGATTGTTAAGAGAAGTTTTGGGTAATTCCAAGATTACTGGTTTTAGGAGGCCTAATTGGGCTAAAAAGGCTACAGAGCCTAAAATATAGGAAAGTATGAATTCGATGGAAAAAAATTGAAATAATCCATCAAAGTGTATCAATATTGAAGGAAGATGAAGGGGAAATAGGTTGAGACCCTATTCCTATTGTCAAGAATAGTTTGGGAGTATAGTTTCTTGAATCGAGCCTATGGATGCACTATTGAGTAGAGAGGGATTATGAAGAGTCTAAAGTTGGTGGAGAGCTCTAGTTGGAGTAGAGGAACCATAGGAGTGTCCCCTGGTTAGGGTAGAGAGAAGTACCCTAGTAAGGTCATAGGAAATGCCTTAAAAAGAGAAAGAAAGATCTTATGAGTTAGAGCTCCCCATCAAAGTGATATCAGAGCCATTGAAAGGCTTGGGAAGTAAGTGTGCATGTTAGATGTGAGTGAGTCAACTGGTGAGAGAACCATGGTGACCAATGCAGAGTTGGAAAGAGATTTGTTAGACCAACAAGTAAATAATAGAATCCTAGAATAAGCTATGGAGGAGATGAAACACAAATTGGGAGACTGCGAGAAAAATGATAGAATAGTTAGGAGAGGATAAAGACAAAGGAAAGAATCAAGTTGAAGAGGAGGCAGAACAAGAACTAGACCCTCCATTACATGAGGAACATTTCCTCAAAGCCCTTAAAAAACTAAGTGGAAAACCATTAAATGGAATCCTTGTATTCTCTAGCTGAATGGATACAAAATTAGTGATGGAATGGATTGAATGCATGGAGAATAATATTGAGTGTGATGGGATTATAGAGGCACAAAAGGTGAAGATAGCTAAATCAAGATTGAGAGGACAAGTATTAACTTGGTGGAAGTTCTTGTAAGAAGAACTAGAGAGAGAAGGGAAGAAGCCAATATTCAATTGGAAGGCTATGGTGGCTAAGGTAAAAGAAAATTACCTACCAGAAGATTTTTACATCCAAATGCATAAAAAGAGACAGAATCTAAGACGAAAGGACCTAGATATGGCATCTTACACTGAAGAATTTCATAAATTATGCCTAAGGTCCAGAGTGCAAGAGATAGAAAGCATCAAGGTAGATAGATACTGAAATTTACTTATGTGGAACATTCAAGAGGAAATAAGCCTCTTTACCTTAACTTCTATCAATGGTTTTTTTTAAATGGCCCTTAAGGTAGAAGAAAAACATAGAAAGAAGAAAGACTCAAGCTCTAGGGGTAGATGAAGAGATAGAAAATATAGAAGAGGACATAGAGGAGGTTCTAGTGGAAGGAGAAATGACACTAGTGGTCAAGGAGACTCTAAGCGCATTTAGAAAAAAAATGAGTCAAACAATAGAGGATGATCTGACAAAGCAAGGAGCTTACACAGTGGTGGAAGAGGTAGATATGGTGGTTTTGTAAGAAGCTCACCTTTTTCTTAATGAATTATTATAATTGTGGACAGTTGGGTCACCCTCCCTATAGGTGTCTGGATAAGCCATCATATTTAGAAGGAGAGAAGAAAATTGCATATGTGCAAGAAGAAGAAAGTACTAAATGCTCTAAGGTAAGTCTTGATTTAGAGAAAGGAGAAACCCTAATGCTTAGATGAATCTTAATTAAAGAGCCTAACAAAGATGAACACAAACAAAGGAGAGCACCCTTTAGGATGAAGTATAAGATTCATGACAAATTGTGTAGAGCCATTATAGACACAGGGTTAATAAATAATGTGATCTTAGAGGAGGCAGTGCAGAAGTTAAAGTTAGACAAGATAGGCCATGCTTAACCCTAAAAAGTAACTTGGTTGAACAAGGGGAAAAACATATTGGTCAATGAATAAGTGTGGGTTGATTTCACCATAGGGAAGTATAAGAACAAGATACTTTTTGATGTGCTACCAATGGATGTTTTCCATATGTTTCTTGGAAGACCATCACAGTATGACAAAGAAGAAGTCCACCATGGAAAGGAGAATAAGTACTCATTCAAGAAGAATGTTGTCACCTATAAGATACATTCCTTGGTAGATGAGGATACAATGGAGAGGAAGGAAACCAATACTCTCTTAATGAGTGGAAAGGAATTCCTAAAAGACATGAAGGAGGAAGAATGAAATGGTTATGCTATCTTGGTAAAACCAAACAAGAAAGAGGCACCCAATCTCACACCTATGCCTATAGAAGTCAAACAGTTGTTGGATTAGTTTAAGGACATCATATGTGATGGGACACTAGCTACACTAACTCCACAAAGGGAAAATAGTCATTTGATTGATTTTGTTCTAGGGGCATCATTGCTAAACAAATCTTCTTATGAGATGACACCAGAACAAAACAAGGAGATTGCAAGGCAAGTTCAAAAGATTTTGGATCAAGATCTAATAAGAAAGAGAATCACCCATATGATATTCTAGTGGTATTCTCTCCTAAAAAGGGAGGTAAGGGAATAATGTGTACTGATTCTAGGGAAATAAATAGGATAACAATTAGGTATAGATTTTCTATTCCTAGAATAAAAAGCTTATTGGATTGACTTGGGGGTGCTAAGTAATTTTATAAAATAGACCTTAAGAGTTGATATTATCAGATTAGGATGAAAGAGGGGGATGCATGGAAGTCTTCCTTAAAACCACATAGGGACTCTATGAGTGGTTAGTAATGCCACTTGGGCTTATGAATGCACCTAGTACTTTTATGAGGGCCATGAACGAAGTCTTAAAGGATTATATAGGTGTATTTGTAGTAATTTACCTAGATGATATCCTGATCTTTAGCAAAACTAAAGAAGAGCATATGCAACACCTAGAGATTGTGTTGAAGAAACTCTAAGAGGAGAAGTTAACCATCAACCTTGAGAAAAGTGAATTCATGAAATATGAACTTGTCTACTTAGGGTTTGTAGTTTCCCAAGGTGATATAAAAATGGATAAAAGCAAGGTTGAAGGAATCCTAAGTTGGCCTAATCCAAAAAAGTGATAGAAGTGAGAAGCTTCCATGGTTTCGCTCAGTTTTATAGGAAGTTTGTGAGGAGATTCAGTGAAATTTGTGCACCTATCCCAGATACCATAAAGGATAAAGTCAATACAAAGTTCATATGGACCAAGGAAGCCAATGAAGGATTTGAAAGGTTGAAGAAATATGTCGCTACCTAGCCTATATTAATTTTTCCAAGTTTTGACAAATTATTCATTATAGAATGTGATGCTAGCAATATAGTAGTGGGTGCAGTCATAAGTCAAGAAGGGAGGCTAGTAGCCTTCTGTAGTGAAAGTTTAAATGAGGGAAAGCCTAGATATTAATCTTATGACTTGAGGCTTTATGCATTGGTTCAATCTCTCAAGAAATTGACGCACTAGTTTTTTCCAAAAGAGTTTGTGATATTTATAGATAACCAAGCTCTTAGCTACATCAATACATAAGAGAAGCTCGGTTTGAGACACATAAAGTGGATGGAATTTATCCAACTTAATACACATTTACAATCAAGCATAAGAATGGAGTGAAAAACAAAGTTGTAGATGAACTCAGTAGAATATTTCTCACTGTCCAAGAAATATAGTTGCAAAGCACAAGGGTTGAAGGATTCAAGGATCTATATGAAGGAGATGCATATTTCTCAAAGATCTACAAGGCATGAACTAATTTTGATAATCATTTCCATAGTGAATATGTTGACTATACATTACAAAATGGTTTACTATTTAAGGGGAAACAACTATGTTCCAAGGGGTTCCATGAGGGAGAACCTCATCCAAGAGAAGCACAATGGTAGTTTGAGTGGAAAATTTAGGTTGAATAAGATGCTAGATCTTGTGGAGAGATTTTACCATTGGCCTAAAATGCAGAATGTTGTAAAGAAGTATGTTGATAAATGTGGGGTATGTCAAAAATTGAAAGGGAAATCCTCAAATGTAGGGCTCTATCATCCATTTCCCATCCCAAATAGGCCTTGGGAGTGCATAAGTATGGACTTCATAGTTGGGCTACCTAGAAAACCAACTAGTTTGGATAGTGTGTTTATGGTAGTGGATAGATTCAGTAAAATTAGTCATTTTATCCCTTGTAAAACAATTCATGATGCTAGTCATATTTCTCATCTTTTATTTAAATAAATAGTGAGGATCCATGGGTTACCAACCAGTATTGTATCAAATAGGGGTGTAAAATTTATGGGGAAATTTTGGAAAACATTATGGAAGAGATTGGGAACCAACTTAGAACATAGCTCTGCATATCATCCACAAAAAGATGGCCAAATAAAGGTAATTAATAAAGCTCTTGGTAATTTGTTGATGTGTCTAACCAAGGAATATGGGAAAGGATGGGAACAGTTCATTCTTCAAGAGGAGTTTTCCTATAATGACAATACCAATAGGACTACTGGTAAGTGTCCATTTGAAATTGTGTATGGATCACATCTAATAGATGTACTTAAACTTAGGGACTTAAAAGGTTATGAAGAGATTAGTGGACATGCAGATGCCTTTGGTCAGTCAATGAGAGAGGTTCATGAACATGTGAGAACGAAATTAATGGAGGCTAATTAGAAGCTTAAAGCTAAAGTGGATGAGAAAAGAAGAGACTTACAATTTATGGTAGGAGACTTGGTGATGGTGTTTTTTTAACAAATCCAGACTACAAAAAGGCATATAAAGAAAGCTTGAAATGAAGAGGATTGGTCCATGTAAGGTGTTGGCCAAGTGTGGCTCCAATGCCTAACAAGTAGATTTACCAAAGGAAATGCTCATTTCTCCTATATTCAATGTGAAGGATCTGATTAAATACAAGGTTCTAGAGATAGAGGAGAAAGAGTATAGTACATGGGTGATTAAGGATGTGGTGCAACTAAATATTCCTGATAAAATCAAGCCTCAAGATGAGAAGGTACTATATTCTAGAGTGAAGAAGAAGACTAGACACAAGACCTACATGGAGCACTTAATGAAATATAAGCATCAAATTGAATCAGAGGCTACTTGGATAGAAGAGGGTGATTTCAAGAAGCATGGAATAAGCCTAGAGTTCATGACATCTTAGGTACCTTTAATTTCTTGTTACACAAGGAGAATGGTACAGGAGCACCTTAAGGTCTCAGTTAATATCTTTCACAATTTTGGCTTGTAGGTGGTTCTAGCCAACCTACAGGGAAATAAGTGTTTGAAATACAATAATGGGAAACCAATATACTGAGAGGGGGGGTGAATTAGATCTTCAAAATTAAAACACTTAAAAAAAGTTGATCCACATTCATATATAAATGAATCTAATGTAATCTCAGATAGCATCCACACCATGAAACAAATAACACATTACACAATAATTTGGTAACCCAAGAACCCAAATAGGTAAAACTAGGGTGGGGATGACACCCACAAAAGTCTTCACTACTGTAGTGATAAAGTGTACCTATTAAGGTTACAATTTTTAATTACAAAATGTAATCTACCCTGTCAAAGGTATGCTCTGTTAAAAGCTTCAGATCATTACAATCTACCTTGTTAAAGGATTTAAACTTACAATGAAGTAAACACTCTATTAAGAGATAAATAAAGGCCTGCTAAAACCACTCTATTAAGAGATTTTCACCTGATACAATGATTAGAAAGTCTGAAGTATTGGTCCTTTGATATGCACTTTGACGCTGATGACGGATCTCCTCTTTTCAGTATCTCTTCTAATCTTATAATATGATATATCTTTACTCTGTTGTTCACTATGTTATGCTTTGCTCGATCTCTGCTTCTAAACAAAATTAACCTCTGAGCATTTCACTTCAAAATGTAGTCACTTCATCAATTACTTCTTATGCCTCTTGCACATGCATACATAAAAAAATAGGGTTTTGAAGCAATCTAATATATCTATATAGATCTGACAGTGAGATCTAGATCAATGATCAAGATCTGATCTCCATGCCTTGATGGTAAAACAATTAATGCTTCCAATGAGTCATGCATTGGATAAAACAATTAAATGCATAACTAAATCCATATAAAGATATTAAATGCACACAATGTCGTCCCAAAAATCTTATGCAAGTCGGTCAGATCACTTATCCTTGAAGTTTGTATCATTCTTGACAAATATACAAAAAACTATCCCGCTCAGCACTTTGATTGTCTATTTCTCGGCATTTAACATCTCTATCTTTACTTGGCTTGGCAATGTCACTCAAGAAACTAAAAACTACTCGGTCTTGTATAGTTTTAGCTCAGCCATAGTGATAGCCAACTAAAACTACCTAATGAAATGACTAAGTGTTGGGTACTAATCATCAACATAACTTAGAGATTAACAATCTCCCCCTTTGATATTAGTGGCAAAAACACTTATCATTACTTCTATTCATTTCATCAAAATATTGTCTAAGTATGCAAAGTACTCCCCCTAGGAATATACTTATACAAAAATTTTACTATGCCTTCAAAAATTATATACAAGTGTACCTTTGCTATACTGATGTATCCTTTCATATCTCCTTACCAACTTCTGTACTAGGTTCCTCCTTTAGTAGTACTAACTTCCTTACTAACTTCCCCCTTGTTTTTGTCACTGATTGCTAGTTGGGTTAAGTTATACTTATCCAAAAATTTCTTATGAAGCTGCAGGGTGGATTCAAATGTTGTATCCCAGCTGTCCTTTGTAACCTTCATAACTTCTAGTTTGATTTCTAGCTCGGCAGCTAGACTCACTAAACTTTCTGTAGTGGATAAGTTTGCACTACTCTATGATAACTCCTTAGCTTTTCAAAGTTCCTTATGTATTACCTCCAAGTGAGGCAACAAGCTTGTCTATATAGTTATCAACTTGGCCCTTATACGACCATCTTCAGCCATAAGTTTGGCTATTCTCCTTTGTGCATTTATCAACTTATTAAAATGTAAAGAACTGGAGGTAGTATCTTTACCTAAAGTAGCACTAGTTGATCTCAAATCTAACTTTATCTTCTCAACAAGCTATAAATTATCCTTTGCGAAGAATTCAACACCACATAATTTCCTATACAAAGAATAAACATTGGCTGTGACTTTCTCTAAGGTTTCTACAAGAACAGAAATTTCAACCTATTTTGTTGCTATCTCTTCTGAGATCTTCTCTAGAAATTTTCTCTCAAATCTTCTCCGGGACCATTGTAGAAGCTTCTAATTGATGTCTATGTCCTCATTTGTTACTTTCTATACAATGGTGATGAGTTGATCTATGATTGGAGCTTGAGGAATTTCATCCTCTAAGCCAAAAGCTTTTGTAAATATATCTTTGATGTCAAGCAACACCTGCTTTTGCTTTTGTTCTATATTCATCTCTTCCTGTCGTTTGAAATTCTTGAAGAGTCCCAATTTTTTCAAAAGATAACTCATTGGGATCCCATTGTGGAATCACAATGACTTCATCTAATGTTACATCTAGAATCAGAGACTTCTTCTTCAAGATCTTCTTCTTCTTCATTTCTGGAGAATTTATGCTCCATAGAATAATATCTTTCCCTTTGACACTTTCAGTATCCAATGCCTCCTTGAATTCTATCAATATGGTCTATGGATTTGGCATACCACTAGTTTTAGGACCTGTGGGAGTGGATGATGCAGAGTGTGGTAGCTCAACAAACACTTGTGCTACCTCTTCTTCTTTAGGCTTATCAACAACATCTGTTATTGCTACTCCACTATCTAAAATTGTCTTTATAGCCTCTAAAATAGCTAGATCTTGTGAAGTTACCTCTTGTGAAGTTTTTTACTATTGTTCTTCAACTTTCTACTCACTAACAACTTCAATTATTTCCTTAGATGCTATGGTATTCCCTTCTTTTGTATCAATTACCTTAATAGGCAAATCAGTGTCTTTTCCACTCGGCATCTATTGTTCCTCAGCATTCAAATTGCTGGGATCATCAACGATGTAATCCATAGGACTTTCTATAGTCAGATCAATAGAGTTTGTTACATCTAATGCATCCTTAGCCTTGTCCTGTTCAGTTGCAATTTGATCTTTGACTATCTATGGTTCAGGAGTAGTGTTTTCTTCAACTTCTTGTGCCTTGGGCTTAGATGGCCCTTCACCAGATTTCTTGTCTTTTGGAATGAGCAATCCAAAAATATCTTTCCAGATCCTTGTGCTCTATTGTACTAAACCTTCTATGTCATTCTTCAAAACAACATATCCTCTAAGTTTGGGAACAAACCTGTTCTTGTGCTCCTCAATGAATTTGATTCATTGTTTTGAGGTTATGTCAGGAGTTATTTTGGCTAATGTTCCTTCTCGGATTTGTCTCTTAGTGGCAAATGTAAATTCCCATTTTTCTTGACAAAAATTCATATAGTTTATCAGGCACATGATTTCCTATCTTTGTAGGAGTTAATTTGATGGTGCTCATGGTGTCCAAGAGAGCATCCTTAACTTTGTACCTATTTTCTATTTTCAACTTGTCATATTTGATGAACTTGAATGTTGCTAACCCTGCTGAATTCCTTAATGTATCACATACCTCATCAATGCTTGCTAGTTTCTTGAACTGAGTTGTAGGTATGTTAGGGTTCATCAGTTTTTGTCTTCTCCTCATCACTATCTATTGGCAGATTTAATTTCCTCCTTGGTCTCTTTGCTGGCACACTCAGCACAACCTTAGGAGCAACCTTTGCTTCCTGACCAAAAGTACTTTTAGCAACTTTTCTCTTACCATATGCTTTTGTCTATACTTCTACTAGGGAAGTGATAGTAGATTCTCTTGTCCTTGGATGATTAGTTGCAGGAGGTGTAACCTTAGGTTTGGCTTGGCTTGGCTTGGTTACAATAACAATTGATGGCTTCTTTCCCTTAGCCTTCTTTGTAACTTCTTCTGATGCACTGACTTTCTCCTCAGTTGAAATATCCTCACCTTGTCTAGTGGATAGACCTAGAGGTGCATCCTCAGGTTCTTCATCACTACCCAAGCCAACCATTTTCTTCAGATTTTTCACTATCTTCTTTCTTTTCCCCTCCATATTTCCTTCATTCAAACTGCTAGATATCTTAGCCTTAGCTTCATCATAGTTTCCAAATCTCTCTGCAGTGGTGTCAATTGCCTTATCTAGGAGTACAATGATGGTGACTGATGCTTCATCAACATTAATCTCATATGGAAATGGCTCCAAACATGTTATTCTAGGAATTATTGCCTTGATATAAGTGTTATCTATGTCAACTAGAAAACATATTTCCTCATAGTGTTTCTCCACTAGTGACT
>MU225620.1:1429150-1447231 GCA_018584345.1 Thuja plicata | reverse complement strand
TTCCACACAATATTTCCTAGAGTAGGAAATGTATTCTGAATGTAGAAGAATATACAAACTAGTAAAGAACCAAACTTACATGATGAGCTCTTAGCCTTTCTGATTGATGCAAGGTTCTTGGCTAACTATGTCTGTTGTACCTCAGCAAGGTCATATGTGTGATTCTTGTTCACAATTTTCCATGCCTGATCAACTGCTGTACAGGGAACACTATCCAATCTGCTGGACTGATAGAGCTTGTGTGCAATTACCCTTACTCCAAAATCAAGTTCTAGATTAGTAATCATAGAGATAGTCATACCTCTATTATTCCATACTACTCCAGTGTTCCATGTAATTTCCTCTTTTCTATTATCCCTCATGGTTCACTTCCCATTCACTATAGGATATCCATTCACTTGATGAATAATATTCTTGGTGATCTTGACTGGTCCATTATCTAGCCACATGCTCATGTCATGAACTCTACTAAGGATAAACTTGATCAATTCATCTTTAAAACCTTGGGGAAAATCTAGGGCATGAGTTAACCCTTTTTTGGCTAGATGTTTGAATTCTTCCTTTAGAACTCCATTATCACATAGTTTACTGTAGGATTTCCTCAGTTCATTATCTCCTACTTCTCCAATTTTAACCATATAACATGATCTAACATCATGAATCATAAGTACCTTGGGAGGAATGGATGAGAGGGCTCCCGTTAAATCACTTTGAATTGCACTTTTCAGAATGGATCTAAAGTTGAGAGGTTCATATTCATCACTCTGAATCAACTAAATTTGTTCTTGTTCTACCTCCATACTTTTGGCTAGTGCGGAAGAACTTGCAGCCATAATTTTGAAATTTAAGGTTTGAGAGATGGAAAATAGAATACCTCAGCAAGTGATGCTTTGCACTGTTCACTGTTCACTTCAATATTTTTGTTGGCACACTGATGAAATCTTCATTCCTAGCTTCGTTAGGATAAATTCTACAAATCACTTCACTTCGCTTCGTAAATAGTAAAAATTGCAAGGTAAAAATGAAGTATCGACTATTCATCCCTTATATGCTTCAAAAGGTAAAAGTAGGTGAGCATTAAATGTTTTTTCTATTGAGTTAGTGCAAGCCAGCTATCCTCAGATTTAACACAACTTGCATCCCACTCAGCTCACTCTAGCCAGCCTTCACAAAATTTCACTCAGCCAACAAAACTCGGCAGTCACTAAAGAACTCGGCTTTAGTTTCCATGAATAGTACTCAGAAGCTATCAGTGCAATTGACTCATCTTGGCATTTGTATTGAAAAAATATGTCCTGGTGCATCTTAACATATGCAAATATGGACTTTTGTACATTTCATGTTAGGAACTAAGGTAAGATAAGAATTTTAATTATAGTTCCTTACGTACCTCTTTCTCTTAGTTGGAGATGATGTGATCACCTGATCATTGGATTGGGTGACCTTGGCTTCATTAGCTTCACTGCTACATGGTTCAGAATTCTTAACCCATATCTTGTTCATCTATGCTCTAATTTTCTCGACAGTAGGAGATGGTACTCTAGTCTTGCAATCTTTCCTTGTATGTCCAATTTTTAGACAATTGTGACAAACTAGGCTTCCATTCATCCAACTTTTGGACTTACCTTTGAAATATGTCCTTATGCAATTTTTTGGAACATGTCTGTAATCACCATAGTAATGACAACTATGCCATGTATTATAATCCCAATTGTAATGATTGCCTTTTCTTGGTGATTTCTCTTGTACCTTTGATGTCCATTGTTGTTTACCTTTGGATCTACAATCTTGTGCTCTATGACCAAATTTGTGACAATTATAGCAATTTCCATTGAGTCTAGGTGTTTTTTCTTGCCTTTGCCTTACATTCTCATGCTTGATGTCCAAAATTATTATAGTTAAAGCAATAACCATTAAAGTTAGTTTTTGAATTGGACTTACCATTCTTGCTTCGGAAAATATTTGTTGTATGACCTAGTTTTCCACAGTGGTGACAAATAGGTTTCTTGTTTCTCAGATTTGCATTCTTTCTTTCACCTATCTTGGATGATTCTCCATCTTTAGTGGTTGTATATTGTTTAGTGTGACCTAACCCAGAAGAATCTTTAGGTCTTCTTGATGCTTCCACTAGTTGTTGAAAGTAGCTCATAGCTGCACTTGGATCATTCACTCTATTATTGATTTCTTTCTCAGATCTCAATTCATCTTTCAATTGTCTATTCTCGGATCTAAGATTTACAATCTCCAAGTCTTTCCTGTTGATCTCCTAATTCACAAGTAGTAGTTGATTTTCCATGTCCACTGGATTGACTGTCATGGTTCACACATCATGTGTTCTTTCATCAAGTCTAGTAGTCAGCATTCTCTTGTCTTCTTCTACCATATCCTTGTCATCTTTGGCTTTCTTTTTCTGTTCAACAACTTCACACATTCTTATTGATTAGGCTTCTTGTTCTTTCTTCAAATTTTTTACTTCTTCACATAATGCACTATTCTTTTCCATTAGATTTTCTATTCCTGCATCGGTCTCAATAGAATCTCCATTCTAAAATAGAGTTGTGGTGTCCTCTTTGTGATAATGAGTGTCATTCATCTGTTTGGCCAAATCTTTCCTTCCAGCCAAGGACTTCTTTAATTCTTTTCTTACAGCCTCAATCTATTGCAGTGCTAACTGAACATCAATCTTTTGATTCTCAATAACTTTACCCATCTTGTAGATCTCCATTTCAAGATCTATATTCTCAAGATGATTATAACCTTTTAGAGAACTCTAGCTCTGATACCAATTATTGGAAATACAATAATGGGAAAGCAAGATACTAAGAGGGGGGGTGAATAAGATCTTCAAAATTAAAACACTTAAAACAAGTTGATCCACATTCATATATAAATGAATCTAATGTAATCTCAGATAGCATCCACACCATGAAACAAATAACACATGACACAATAATTTGGTAACCCAGAAACCCAAATAGGTAAAACTGGGGTCAAGATGACACCCAAAAAAGTCTTCACTACTGCAGTAATAAAGTGTACCTGTTAAGGTTACAATGTTTGATTACAAAATGTAATCTACCCTGTTAAAGGTTTTCTTTGTTAAAAGCTTCAAATCATTACAATCTACCTTGTTAAAGGATTTAAACTTACAATGAAGTAAGCACTCTGTTAAGAGATAAATAAAGGCCTGCTAAAACCACTTTGTTAAGAGATTTTCACCTTATACAATGATTAGAAAGTCTCAAGTATTGATCCTTCGATATGCACTCTGATGTTGATGACAGATCTCCTCTTTTCAGTATCTCTTCTAATCTTATAATCTAATATATCTTTACTTTTTTGTTCACTGTGTTATGATTTTCTTGATCTCTACTTTTGAACAAAATTACCCTCTATGCATTTCACTTCAAAATGCAGTCAGTTCATCAATTGCTTCTTCTACCTCTTGCACATACATACATAAAAAATAGGGTTTCAAAGCAATCTAATATATCTATATAGATCTGACAGTGAGATCTCGATCAACAATCAAGATCTAATATCCATGTGTTGATGGTAAAACAATTAATGCATACAATGATTCATGCATTGGATAAAACAATTAAATGCATAACTAACTCCGTATAAAAATATTAACTGCACACAATGTTGGCCCAAAAAGCTTATACAAGTTAGTTGGATCACTTATCCTTGAAGTTTGTATCATTCTTGACAAATATACAAAAAACAATCCTTCTTGGCACTTTGAATATCTGTTTCTTGGCATTTAACATCTCTATCTTTACTCGGCTCGGCAATGTCACTCGACAAACTGAAAACTACTCGGCCTTGCATAGTTTTAGCTCGCCCACAGTGATAGCCAACTAAATTTGCCTAATCAAATGACTAAGTGTTGGACACTAATCATCAACATAACTTAGAGATTAACAATAAGGACAAAGGTAAAGTCCCAAATTTGTGTGGATTTTTTCTTAGCTAAGAGACTTTAGGGTGTTTGTTTGGGGTTTAGTCAAATAGGGTCTAGGCTCATTGTTGCTTAAGACCTAGGAAATTCAAAATGGGTCAAACATTGAGAAAGACTCCAAAATAGATTGGCACATGTATTTTTGGTATTTTTGAGTGTTCCAGGATACAATGGAGTGATTTTGGCTTGAGTTGTGTAAGTTAGGATAGTAGAATGTCACAATTGCAAAAGTTGTAAAAGTTTCTCGTGACAACTATGCAACTTTGGAAAGTTGTCATGACAACATTTCCTAGAATGTGGGAAAGAGATTTAATGAGGTCTTAAAAATGGCCTAAGGGTCTAAGCACATGAAAGTGGACTACTTAAGACCAAATAAACCCCTAATTTTTGGTTTGGACATCAAATTGTACAAATTGAGTTTGGAGAAAGGAAGAATTTGGACCATTTTGAGTTACAGGGCCTTCCTCTACACTTCAATGGATTGAATGGTGGATCTTTTTGTTGGATTTGTCTGAAGGAGTTTATGTAATTAATCTATATGGTGGTAGTTTAGCAATTTGGTACTTTATTTTACTAGTTTGCAGGGGAGTTAATTTTAGAAGGAGGCCCTAGGCGAGTACATAGATATTTGGCTAGGGGTTTCCACAGTTGCAGAAGCAAGAGGACATGCTAGATGGATTTTTTGTACCAATTTGAAGATGGTGGATGTAGGGAAATATATTAAGGATATGTGGTTGCAAGGGGAAGTTTAGAGGAAGCCATTAGTGCACATAGTGAGACAAAAGAAGATAGACTGTCATACATTCCCTAGAAACCCTTAAAAATAGGGGTTTGCTAGAATTCCTATGTACGGACACTCTGGAGACCTAATACCTAAGAAATATTGAAACCCGAGAGGTCCTTAGAGAGAATCCACAACTAGTTTTGGGATTTGTTAAGATAATTTTGGGGTAATTCCAAGATTACTGGTTTTAAGTGGCCTAATTGGGCTAAAAAGGCTGCAAGGCCTAAAATATAGGAAAGTATGAACTCGATGGGAAAATATTGAAAGAATCCATTAGACTAGATCAATATTGAAGGAAAGTGAAGGGGAAATAGGTTCAAACCCTATTCCTATTTCCAAGAATACTTTGGGAGCCTAGTTGCTTGAATTGAGCCTATGGATGTACACTTGAGTAGAGAAGGATTGAGGAGAGTTTGATGTTGGTGGAGAGCTCTAGTTGGAGTAGAGGAACCATAGGAGTGTCCTCTGGTTAGGGTATAGAGAATTACCCTAGTAAGGTCATAGGAAAGACCTTAAGAAGAACAAGAAATCTCTTATGAGTTAGAGCTCCACATCACAGAATTAGAAACCTTCTTTGAAATATTTTTTTATTTTTTTAGGCAAAAGTGAGTATACCACTAAATATATTTATATAATAAGGAATAGTTTGAGAGCTCAGCTGGGAAAGAACTAGTAAGAAAACCCAGCTTCATATCTCAATACAAAAGATAAATTCTTACTAATAATTCATACCTATTACAAATGATGTCGTAATACATTGAAATATGAAAATTGTTCACTAATCACTATCCATGCTCAACAACTTAAAATACATCAAGTTACAATACAAATTAGTGATAGAAAAACAGCCATCCTCAGTCACCCCAAAAATTTTCATGAAATGATTCCCACCAAAATTCATGTTTTCAAGTTTTCCTAATCGGCGAAAGGTATGCTTCGTACCATTTTAAGCCCTAGATTTTATGAAAACTATGTGGGATTTCCATCAACACTGTGTTCACCAAGTGCCTCAGCACCTAAATTCTATACACCTGTAAAAAAATAAATTGAAAAGTGGCCAAATTTTTAACATTACTCTTCCATGGCCTCGGATTCAAAAGATACTAAATCCGGCTATGTTCTCGGTGACCATCCCCAATTGTTTGCATTCTAACCATCAAAATTATGAATTTGAATGTTGTTGTCCCATCCCGAATCCTAATTATCTTGTGTCCATGAATGGTGTGTCGTCTCGCAACGGGCTTGGCCCCAATTCTCCTCACTTTGCAAATGACTGTGTATAATGGAGGCCATATTTGTGCTGGAGTGTGTCGCTTGACAAATGAATGTTGAATCCTGTACATAATTATTCCCCTCAAGATATTTAATTAGCATTTCCACAACCATATATATTTTCTCTTTGTATACAAAACCCAGCGTCAACCCTGTTGTCTGGATTGCATCTTTGAGTTGGCAGATGCTTTGGTCTTCCAGTGACCTTTTAATATTGTCATATGTGAGCATTACAACATGATTCAAAAGAATTAAGTTTCTTGGGAAAAAGCTGCCTACCAGTATGTTCCCTTCTCATAAATCATACATCTGCATAGCTTTCTGAAGCTTATTTTCATCCAAATACTAGGTATTGACAATTTTATGAGCTAACTTTTCCAATAATTCAACTGACTGTAACAAGTCCATGGTGTTTGAAAGGAAAATAAAGACCGTTGGTGATGGATAAAGAAATTTCTTTATTCGTGGCTATATATTCTCAAATCCTATGAGCTTTTTAATTGTAGCCCTAGTAATTACAAAGTGTGTAATGAGCACACCATCCAACACTGAGTCTTTAATGTGGCAAGGGAGGACCTCTTCGTCATCCGGTGATGGAATGGAGATTCTGTAATTGTTGGGTAGGAATTTGGCATGATGATTGGCACATTGGTCACATAGTGCACATTCCACAGTTTGTAGAGCCATTACCATTCTTTACCAAATGCCAAAGAATTAACTTATTGTTGTTTAGATGTATTTAGTTGTACATAAAAGATTGTGCAAGGAGTTAATATTCAAGTGTGCTGTAGGTCATGCAAAATCATTTCTATTTACCTGTCAATGAATAGTTTCCACGCATCCCTCAGCCATATGACTAATTTGATGCATCAAACACCACCATGTTTTATCATTAAATGTTTGTACTATGCATTTTCAAAAATGAGCTTGATGATGCCTCTTGAACTCCACAAACCGGTGAAGTGTTTTCTTCATTATTTTCATTTTGCAATGAAGTTCCTCTTACCACATGTAAATTTATGACAGATATGTAAGTTACCTTCAAATTGTTACTTAACATAAACATCCTGTACCTACAACACCTGATAGGACAGATTTGAAATGTGTTAATGATCTCAACTTGGTATGGCAAATGGTGTTACTGTGTGGTCTCTTATCTCAATTATAGAAATGCATCACCATTTTATGAGGTCAGTTGTTTTTTCTCTTTTATTTTAGATAAGAATTTTATCTAAGTCCACCACCCTTTGTAAATCAAGCCATTGTTTTGTAATGTTTCTTCCATTTGTAGCCATTATTTCTATGCCATGGCACCACATATTTGACAAGAGATCGGCTACTCTATTGCCTTCCCTAAGAGTATGTGAAATTATTGAGTTGGGAAGCTATCTAAAATGTGCCATATTTGTTTTAAGATGTATCCCATCTTCCAATTATGTGTTTCCCTTTTAACACAAGTGTTCATTATTACCTATGAGTCACCTCCTACATGTATGTTCTTGATTCCACAATGTTTTGCCAAAGTAAGACCCGCCAGAATTGCATGTGCTTTTGATATGTTATTTGTCCCTATGGGTAATGGGAAGGTAGTACATGCCAATAAATTTCCCTTAGAGTCCCTAATGCATGCACCCAATCCTGATGTTCTCAGATTTCCCTGTAATGCACCATCGAAATTCATTTTCATAATCTGAGGTTGTGGAGACTGCCACAAAATGAGTGAGTGGTCTACTTGTCCAGTTGAATTTTTTAAGTTTCCCCAGCCCATGGGTATACTGAGTTTACTCCACTTTTTCAATAGTGAGTTGTCCCATGTTGTCAAAATAGGGTTGTAACCATATCTATATATATTCTCATTGACCACTTCAGATATTGACTTCTCTATAACATCCATAACTGTGTCCACACTTGATGTTTCATCTCTAAATATCCTTTTATTACGCTCCCACCATATTGACACAACTACTAGAGATGGAGTGCATTTCTAGATATTTGCAAAAAGTACATCATGATGTAGTTCTGGAAAAGATTCAATTAGATCCCACAACTTATTGGGTAGTGGAGTATAATAACAGAGTTTGTTGAGGGCAAATAACCAACATTATTGTTAAAAAGTGCATTGTAGTAACAAGTGATCTCTAGTCTCAATGAGGTCTTTACATAAACGACATTGAAAGGCTTGTGTGATGTGGTATTTTTCTAGCTAATCACTTGTAAGGATTCTATTATTCAATGCAAGAAAAGTAAAGCATCCTAATTTTGGTAGATTAGCTTGGTTCCAGCAAAATTGATAGGCACACGAGGGGACCTTTTCAAATTGTGCCTTCTGAAGAATTTTGTAGCCTTCTTTAATAGAGTAATTACCATATTTTGCAAGAGCCTAGACCAGCTTGTCTTCCTTGTCTGACCAATATTCTTGTCTTTCTGAGTATGTTGCAAAGTAATTCATTTTTTTGTCTTGTTAGATGTACTTCTTCCAGGTCTTTCAATTGTACTTTCCCTAAAAAACAAGTTGACAACTATTACGTAGTCCTTAAGATATATCCCCCATTTAGTTTTTGATGTTGTAATAATTTCTTGAGGGACGATTGGTGATATGAGAATAGGCAGTCTATTCCATGAATCCCTCAAAAATTTCACATTTGATCCTTTATTGCCTTCCCATGTTACATAATTGTATACTACTTCTCTTGATGACATCATAGAGTTCCAAATTACTGACCCTTTGGGTGATTCTAAAATGGAGAGGATTCGTGTTGGATTATGATTATCAAGGTATTTTTGCTGCATGATCGGACACCATTTATTGTGTGGTTTTTTATACATCTTCCACACTAATTTTCCCCCAAATTCTCTATTTTGGATTGTTAAGTCGTGAACTCTAGCCCCTCCTATTTTTGGACCTTTTGTCATATCTTTTAATGAAATTACAGGAATCTTTTTCTCATTATTCATGTTCATTGTCCATAAAAATCCCCTAATCCACTTATGAATTTTATTTATGATTGATGATGGGGATTTTAGGATAGCTTGGTAATAATTTGGGATTGCTCAAAGGACAGATTTGATGAGTAAAATTCTGCCTGATAATGAGAGCCACCTAGCTTTCCATGCCACTGTTCTATTCTTAATTCTTTCAATAATAGAGGACCAATAAGTTTCTTTATTTGTTCCTACAAAGAATGGGATCCCAAGGTAGTTTGAAGGGAGGATGTCCACCGAGAACTCTAGGATTTGGATAATTTTGTTTGAGATGATTTGATTAGTGTTGAACAGGTAAATTTGTGACTTTTGTTTATTAATTTTTTGCCTGGACACTGAAGCATAAAGTTCTAAGAAAAAATTTAGATCCCTCTTGCTTCCTTAGCTTGTGACTTATCAAACAATAATGTATCATCCACAAAGATTTTTTCCCTACTCCATAATCCCATTGCATGTTGTCTCTTGATTGTTCTACTAAGTACTTCTGCCATTAAAATTATAAGAATGGGGGATAGTGGATCCCCTTGTCTGATTCCTTGGGAGGAAGAAACAAATCTTGCTGGGTTTCCATTAATAATAATAGAAAACCAAGCCCCTAAAATAAATTCTCTTATTCCTTTACACCACTGATGTGAAAAACCAAAATCGAGAAGAACTTGGAAGAGGAAATTCCAACACACTCTATCATATACCTTCCTCATGTCTAGTTTTATGACAAAATTAGGAGACTCGTCAGCATGTACAGAATGGAGTATTTAATGGGAAACTAAACCTCCTTCCATATTTTTTCACCTTTGAACAAAGCCTCCCTGTTCTTGGGATATAATTAATGGGATGAGGTGTTGTAATCTCATATATACAGCTTTGGTAATGATTTTATAGATTGTGTTACAAAGTGATATGGGTAAAAAATATGCAAAAGATTTTGGCTCTTTCACCTTTGGTATAATAGCTATGTTGGTTGTATTGAAATATTTCAAAATTGTCTTACTTTTCATAGATTCTTCCATAGCTGCCAACAGCTCCCAACAAACAACATCCCAACATGCCTAAAAAAAAGTGGTGTATATCCATCTTGATATCTTGAGCATTTGTTAAAGTCTTGCCTGATGAAATTTCTAATATAGAGGGTATCTAAACAAACTTATCTTCCCAAGGGATCAAAGATATGTGACTTCATATCCTCTAGTTGAAAACTAATCATTCTGTATCTATCATGAATGATTCATAATTTTTCTTGAGCTAAATTTGAGAAGGAATCTTTGAATGGGCCTACCCCACTTAATCAACTACAAAATTAGTTTACACTTGTAATAATATGGAAATATTTATTGGGAATAAGAGTAGAAGAGTATTTTGTGTTGGACTCCCTAGGTACTTCTCAAGTATTTCAATGGAAATCTATTAATTTCCTTCCAAATTATAGCTATTTTAAGGAGGATTACTAGAAAGAAATATAAGAGAGAAAGGTAATTTAATATGATAAAGAATAAGAAATTATATTGATTAAATACAAAACTATAAATTATAGGGGAGAAGAAGGTTATAACTCCCCCATTGATATTTCCAAGATTCAGGATGGTTAGAAACTATTTTATGGAGCTTTGTTAATCTTCAAAAATTTTATAATTTTGCATGGCTATCTATCCAAGATTGAATTTTAATTGGAATGCTATTAGATAATATTATAATAATAATGCATTTCCATCCACATGTTCAATGTGGGCATATTATGGAATCTAACAATCATCTCCTTTGAAGTCATGATTTTTCACAATACTTTTAGAAAGGGCTTTAGTTCCATATTAACTAGAAAGCTCCCCCGAATAACAACTTACTATGATTTTTTAGAGTTGTCCCTCATTTTAAAATCATCTATTTTTTCATTTTATGTGGAACCTTAGTACCTGTATTATAATTTTAAATATTTCGCTAGAAAGAAATAACACGATATTCAAAAATAACCTTTTTAAAGAAAGAAAGTTTTACATATAATTAAATGTGAAATATTTGAAACTATAATGAGCTTTGTACTAAACAATATACATAAATTGAAAGGATTATATTCATGAGATTGAATTTTTTTACAAAGATAATAGTTTCTTAAGCTTCATCCATAAAAAGAAGCTATCTCAAATTCAACAAAGAACAATCCTAGAGACTCTATCGCATGGATTTCCTCACCCCTTGGAAAATTTGAACTAAATTATGATGGTGTATAAGGAAAATCTAAGACCGTTCGGGATTGTAGCCATTATACATAACTATAAATGATAAATTTTTATTGTAGGAGAAAGAACTAACAACAAGATAAAGCTTGAAGAATTGCATATGGTTTAAAGATAACGCTTAAATTAAATATTAAATATATCAAATCTAAAGGGAGATTTGTATTATTTTTTAAGGTTATTCAGAAAGAAATTTATAATTCTAGGAACCTCAAATATATACTAGGTCTTATAATATAGAAGCTTCAAATTTTTCTTTCTTTTAAATTTTTTGATTATTTTAAGGAAGAAAACCCTTTGGTGGTTTGCCTCACAAATAGGGATTTGAAAGGAGATCTCATCTACCACGAAATTAGGAGCTCTAGAATATCACATTTTATAACTGCTTAAAGTTGTGGTTCTATTTGAGTTAATGGTTTGTTCTCTTTGATATCTTTTTCGGTTTAATTATCTTTCTTATCTTTGTGTCTTATAAAATCTTGCGCGATTAGTATTTCCTTTGAGCCGTACTAATTTTGCTTATCATTATTAGTTGTATGTTATTTATTGGATCTCCATTTTACATGCCTCTACCCTTTTACTATTCATTTGTCTTATTTCTCTTATCTAGAAATATGTAAATTGAATCTAAGAGATGTTGGCATTATTGTAAATTTGTATTCTTGTTTTCTTGTATTAGGTTATGTGCACTTACTTCTAGCATTTTTATGTCCTTTATCGATCACAAGATTCTAATTAGTGTATTCCTTTTTATGGCTTAGTGATCTTTAATTTACGTGCACATGATTTTGTTGTAAACAAAATTAAAAGAGTGTCACGTATAGTACATGCCTATAATTTGTAAAATAGACTTTTTTCATATTCTAGTTGATCCTCTAACTATAATATCTATTCAAACTATTTTTATATGATATTTAAATAAGTGATTCTAGTTTTCTATTATTAATGGATTTTTTTGTTACTATTTTGTATCAATCTTCTTGTCCTTTTGTGTGTTAAAAAATATATTTAATTGTGTTACTTATTACTCTTGAATTGTAATTTTCATATGTAGTAAGATGATCTTTCTATTTAAAATTTTAGTTCTCTGCCTCTGATGTTTTTTCAGCTTTCTTAGTCATCTTATATTTTGGGGTAGTTGAGCATCATTTGTCATATGACACATACTCTAAATAACTTTTATATAGTATAGGCAATTGGTATCTTATTTTGTTCTAGAGAAATATCAAAGTCATGAGATATAGGGTCATCTTTCCTAGAAATATTTACAAACATTGGGACTCTTCTCCTATCAATTATGCGAAGATAAGAAAATAATTCAGTCTCTTTTTTTTTCTTCTAAAAAAGGAGGATGTTATATTATTGATTATTGGCAAGGATTGGGTGATAGGAAATTCAACAACACTCTATCATGTAATTATTTAGGAAGATTGGATTTAACTTATTTGTAGAAGCCCTTGGTCCCCTTATAAGTACTTGAAATATATCTATTGTTGTTTTAATTAATGTCAAAAACTGGGATTTTAGAGGTTGCATTAAGTTATTTGATGTTGATGTTGATGTTGATGTTGATGTTGATGTTGATGGATTTATAGATAATATTTTATGTGCTCTCAAGAATGGACTAGTATTTGATCACCACAAAAGGACGCTTTCAACAATAGACGATACTCAAGAGAAAAGAGCAATTTCAAAACTGTATTGTACAATGAACTAATTCCAAGAATTCTATAGGATACCCATGCTACAACATCAAGCTTGGGAACTTATTTGATGTCATATCTAGTAATACAAGTGCTCCCAAAAACTAGTAAAAGCACTTTGTGTTTGGAGAAAGTGTTTATTCTTCCTCAAGATGAAGATACATTGTACTATTTTAATATGAGTACATAAGCTCAGCTACTCCTATTCTTCCACTCTTTAGATTGTGCTCAATTTTTGTTTTGTTTTTTCTTTGGCTTCCTTTTGGGTTTTATTGGGTTATTTTATTATTATATAAAGTATAAATAATGTTTTTTTTTAGACTCGTGAGGACTCATCTTGTGAGTCGCTTTTGTTTCCATTTTTGTGTCTTTAGAGTGTTTAGGTGTTCTTTGCAAGATTTTTTTCTACTTAAAGAAATTGTTTTGGGTTCCTACTCAATCAAAAGTTTTGTTGTAAAAAGGGTGGATTTGTGGCTTCCTCGTAGTATATCACCTTCTATGATACTTTTGTAAATTTTTACTTCATTTTCAATAAAGTTTATTCAATGACATTTGTCCCTATGTTTATGTGTATGTGTATGTGTATGTGTATGTGTATGTATATGTATATGTATATGTATATGTATATGTATATGTATATGCATGTGCATGTGCATGTGCATGTGCATGTGCATGTGGATGTGTATGTGTATATGTATGTGTATGTATATGTGTATGTGTATGTGTACGTGTGTATGTGTGTGTATATATGTAACATGTGCACAAACACACACACATATAGACATATATCAATCAATGATAGCTCAAATAGGTAGATGAGTTGGCTTGTTCTATAGGTTTTCTCCCCATAGGTCTTGGGTTTGATTCCCTTCATAGATTTAAGAGGGGGACTACTATTGGGTTCACCCCCGAGCGAGTGGTTCTCATTTCTCTTCACCCCTTCCTAGAATCCAACTTTTCAATGTGTAAGCCCAAGGTAAGGCAGGTAGCCCTTCGTATACCTAAAAGAAAATATCAAGCAATGATCTTTGTAATTTTTTTAACGTAGTATTAAACTTAATATTTGAATAAAATAAAAAATATGATTAAATAGATAGTCAAATCATAGATAATTATTTTTAATAATTACAATTAAATATTATATTTATGATTACAATTTTCATTATCATTATCATGATATAAATTAACATAAAATTAGCATAAATCAACATCTCTCGTCTAAAGAGTCATAAAGGAAACTTCAAGAGGTAAGTCTGCGGAAATTTTCTCAAGCGGGAATTTTTTTTTGAATCCCACACTTGTCAATGGCGTTAGTGGTGCTGTGGGTGTATAATCTGAACTGGCTTCTCTTTAGGGAGTCAGCTCTACTGGAGGTATCCCTCAACAGAATGAGAAAAAGGTGGATCTCAACCAGATCAGTTAGAAGTCAACAAGGGATGCTGAATTCAAGAGTGTTATCAGTGAGGGCCCCCCAAAATCCAATGAACCTCGTCAGGCTAAAGAATCTCTCAAAGAAGGATTGATAGAATCTAAGGGTAAGTGGTCTACCCTCTTTGGTATAAAACCAATAGGGAAATCCTCCTTTCCTGCTGTCAATGTGGTCTTTAACCCTATGAAAGGATAATTCTCTATTTTTATCCCTGGTCCCTTGATTGATTTCTCCATTTCTGCTATGGAGATGACCCTGATAGGTAAGTTTGCTGTGGGGAGACCCAATATAGAAGTTGTCAGGCAGTTTGTGAAGAGAAAATGGTTCCTTAAAGGTCATGTTTATATTTCCACAATGACTAATGGATTCTTTTACTTTGAGTTGTCTAACATGGAATATATTTTCAATATCCTCTGCGATGGCCCGTAGATGCTTGGTCATTTTTCTCTAGCTCTGTGTAAATGGTCCCCCAATCTGGTTCTCAACGACTTGACTTTTTTTGTCTTGACCCCGGTCTGGGTCAAATTCCCAAGTCTCCCATTGGCATACTAGCATGAAGACATCGTGGGTGGACTATCTAGGTCCTTTGGAGACCTCCTATCTATAGATCCAATGATAGCAGCAAAAACTAGAAGGCTGTATGCCAGGGTTTGTGTGAACATCCTTCAGACGGTGGATCTGCCAAATACTACTATGATTAACTCAAAGCTTTGGGCTTGGTCGCAAGAAGTTGAGTGTTAATCCCTCCCATTTGTTTGTTTTTCTTGTAAGAAATTGGACCACAGAGCTAAGGACTACCCTCTCAAAACTTAGAAAGTGAAAAACATTCCACTAAAGGAACCAAGGAGGATCTAGAAGGAAAAAACATCGGGTAACCCTAAAGCTTCTAGCTCAATAGACCTAGTTATATTTTCAGGCGATGGTTTAGACTTAAGCCTGAATGGACCATCTCAAGTTGCTAATAACTAAAGGAGTGGTGTGCAACATCCTGCGATGGATGTGAAACAACCAAAAGAATCCCTTAAAGAAGGAGAAATAGAAGGTGGCCCTGCAGGTATGGAAACTCTTTACATTGAGAAATCTATTTCTCTTTCTGTTGTAATCATTGATATAAGAATTAAAACTGAGGATAGAATCTTAATCCCTCAAACTCCCCAACTTCATACTAGTTGGGAAGACTCTCTTGTAGAATCTAACCCCTTTTTAGCTTACTCGGAGGAACTCTGGACTAAGGTCTCACATAGTAACAAGAAATAGAATAGCCTTAATCTAGGGATGCCCCTAGGAAGTGTTGTAACAAAAGTGATGAGGGCGGATGTGGGAAATCCTAAACCTCCCAGGGGAAGACCCAAAAATAGATTCATAAGAGAACATGAAAGTAAACAAAGTATTACAGATGGGAGACAACGAACCATCTAGGATTGCTCTCAAAGTTATAAATGAAGATGTTTCTTGGAACATAAGGGGATTGAATAGCCCCCATAAATAGGACCTTTTGAGAAATTTTGTTATGGATCAGAAGCCATATATCATCCTCACACAGGAAACCAAAATGGCTAGAGATAAAGTGGAAAAGTTAAAATTTTTTAAAAACTTTGGTGTTGTGGGATGCAACTCTGTTGGGGCCTTTGGGGGTACTGCTTCCTTCTGGAACCTTAATACTATTCAAGGTGATATTATTAAGTTGGAAGGTAATATCTCTTCTATTCGGTTTACTCATATTCAAGATGGCTTTACATGGGTTCTTTCAAACATCTACACATCCAACTCTAAAACTGGCAGAGATATATTTTGGCATAAACAGGAAACTGAAGGAAGCAACTTTAAGAATGATTACTAGATGGTGGCTGGAGAATTCAATACTCCTGTTAGAGACTTTGAAAAATCTCAAGGTATTTCTTCTCAGATTGATAGTTGAGTGGCTCTTATGGACTTTATTAATAATCAATCCCTCTTGGACCTCGATCTCAAAGGTAGCAATTTTACTTGGTCGAATAGAAGAACTGGGGATGACTTTATCAAAGTTTTCTTGGATAGGAACCTAATTTATATGGACTAGATCCTCCTCTATGAATACTCTTTATCTACCCTTCACTGTGTTAGTTCTAACTACTCTCCCATTTCTGTCTAGGCGAATCCTCTCTTAGGTAATAGAAACTACCCCTTCAGATTTGAGAAAATGTGGATGCAGCACCCTAACCTTGCTAGGAACATTGCTGATTGGTGGAATGTCCAAGTGGAAGGAACAAGAATGTACAGAGTAGTTCAAAAACTTAAAAGGATTAAGAAAAAAGTTTTGAACAAAGAAGAGTTTGGGGATATCTTCAAAAATAAAATCTCGATCCAAGCTGGCCTCCAAGAGATCCAATAAACTATCGAGCTGGAGGGTTTAACTACGGAGAACAAACTTAAGAAAAACAAAATTCAACTTAATTATCATAACATCATTTCTAAGGAGGAAGTGTTTTGGAGACAACGATACTGATGCAGGAGCATCCTGTGTGTAAGGGCAATCTTGCATCACCCAAAAATATTTCTGTTTTCTTTTCAATAAGGGCTACCTTATGCAGAGCTGCTATTTATGGAAACTTGCTATTTTTAGTAAGTTGGCCATACGATCTCGGATTGTTCTAATTTTGCATGTGGAGGTTCATCTCAGTCATATCAGCCTGTCAGTAAAGTTTCATGGCTAGATCAGGTCTAGTTTTGAAGATGTTGAAAATTTTTGGTATTGAAAATAGGGTACAGAAACTTAGAGCTCAGTTTTGAAGGCTTTACAGGCTCTGGATGAGGTCGAAACTTGTACTGAATGAAGCTTGCTTAGTTTAGATGTTGTAGAGAGCTTCGTGGCATTTCCGAAATGGGGTTATAATAGTCAATCGGGTCAACTAGTGATGAATTATGGTCTCCGAAAGTTGGGCCACTTGAAATAGCAGAAAATAATTTTCTTTCAAAATTTTTGTTTGGGTTTCAAAAGTTATTTTGATCCGACTTTGATGTACTAAATTGAAAAATAAAATAATTCTAAGCTTGGTCGGCCCTAAGGGCTAAATTTTTGGAACCTTCTCGGGCGGTGGAAATTGCCTGTATAAAGAAGGCCCATAGTGTTGTCTTAGGCAGTTCAGGGTAGTGCTGGGTAGATCTGAGTAATAATTCGAGGCTTTGTCCTATAGAATATTGTAAGGGGAACGCCCATGTGGCTTTGCATATTGTAATTCTGAAAGTTTGTAATTCCGCATTTGTGGAGATAATAAGAAGTCCATTTTATGTTCTTGCAAATTGTTGTTGCTTCTCTGTTTGTGTTATGTGTTTGTGGTATTAATGGGAGTGCCCTTCATCAAGTGGTATCAGAGCAGGAGTTCCTGAGTGTGTAAACAGATCATCGACTGTGAGGCAGTTTGTACCAGGACTATGGTTAGGGTTTCAGCGTGCATCGTGAGAATGCCTTTGTGAAGGGAACATGGCGGAAGAGCTGGTGTTGTGACAACTGAGGTTAGAGAGCTCCAGAGACAAGTGCGAGCATTGCAAGAAGAGATTCGCAGAGGAATGAATGTTAATGTTAGAAACGAAAGTGAGGATGAAGTCGAAGAAAGAAATGATGATCAAGAAGAAGTTGAAGTTTTGAATCCAGAAGAAGAAAGGCTTTTCTGAGCCATTTCCAAGATTGGGAAAAGACCTAAGATTGAGGTTCCTACATTTTTAGGGAATCTTAACCCAAA
>MU225620.1:1388163-1429050 GCA_018584345.1 Thuja plicata | reverse complement strand
AGTACATTAAATTGTTAGCACACTAGATGGACTTAAATGGTTGGTGCATTAAGTTAGAAGGGAACTTTGGGAAGAATCTAAGTTTAAAGTATTGTTCACATAACTCTTTTAAAAGTTTAAAAATTTTTATGAATTTTTACTTAGGTTTTCTTTTCAAAAAAACAAAAAAAAAGATCTCTGTTCTCTTCCCCGGTTCCCTTGCGGGGCATGACAAACTGTCTTGGTTTTTCTCTGCACACCTAAGTCATGATAGGGTCACTTCTCAAATTACCCCGGGTGTCTGATGCAGGAGCATCCTGGGTGTAAGGGCAATCTTGCATCACCCAAAAATATTTCTGTTTTCTTTTCAATAAGGGCTACCTTGTGCAGAGCTGCTATTTATGGAAACTTGCTATTTTTAGTAAGTTGGCCATACGATCTCAGAATGTTCTTATTTTGCATGTGGAGGTTCATCTCAGTCATATCAGCTTGCCAGTAAAGTTTCATGGCTAGATCAGGTCTAGTTTTGAAGATGTTGAAAATTTTTGGTATTGAAAATAGGGTACATAAACTTTGAGCTCAGTTTTGAAGGCTTTAGAGGCCCCAGATGAGGTTGAAACTTGGGCTAAATGAAGCTTGCTTAATTCAAGTGTTGTAGAGAGCTTTGTGGAATTTCCAAAATAGGATTATAATAGTCAATCGGGTCAACTGGTGATGAATTATGGTCTTCGAAAGTTGGGCCGCTTGAAATAGCAGAAAATAATTTTCCTTCAAAAAATTTGTTCGGGTTTCAAAATTTATTTTGAGCCGACTTTAATGTACTAAATTGAAAAATAAAATAATTCTAAGTTTGGTCAGTCCTAAGGGCTAAATTTCTGGAACCTTCTCGAGCGGTGGAAATTGCCTATATAAAGAAGGCCCGTAGTGTTGTCTTAGGCAGTTCGGGGCAGTGCTGGGTAGATCTGAGTAATAATTCGAGGCTTTGTCCTACAGAATATTGTAAGGGGAATGCCCATGTGGCTTTGCATATTGTAATTCTAAAAGTTTGCAATTCCGCATTTGTGGACATAATAAGAAGTCCATTTTCTGTTCTTGCAAATTGTTGTTGCTTCTCTATTTCTATTATGTGTTTGTGGTATTAAGGGGAGCGCTCTTCATTAGATACAGGGCTCTATGGCTCCGTGCAGGGGATAAGAATACGGGTTCTTCCATCTTACTATCTATAAATACAAGGCTGCTAAAAGGATAGAGTATATCAATGGTTCTCATGGTAGGTTGAGTAAGGAGGAGGATATCAAAAAAGACTTATCTAGTTATTTTTCTTCTCTTCTCAAAGCTGATCCCAACGTCTCCAAAGAAAACCAACAACTAGTTTTGGGTTCTATTCTGTGCATCATGACTAGAGCTGATAATATGATGCTGAGTAAAATACTATCTACTAAAGAAATTAGAGTTGTGGTCTTCTATTTTGAGGGAGAAAAATCCCAAGGTCTAGATGGTTTCCCTCCATTTTTCTTCTAGGATTTCTGGCACATTGTTGAGAAAGATATTTCAGATGCAGTGAAAGAGCTCTTTGGTTCTGGCTCCCTTTTGAAGGAAGCTAACTCCACTTTTTTTTTGTCCTTATTCCAAAGAGACCGGGGGCTGATAATGTTGATAGTTTTAGACCAATTATCTTGTATAACAATTTCTGTAAGATCATCTCTAAAGTCCTCATGGTTTGTATTTTGAAGCTCCTCCCATATATTATTTCCCCCCAGCAAAATGGGTTTGTCCTGGGATGACAGATTCTCGATTCTATTATCTATGGTGATGAGAATATCCATACTCCGGAGGCCTCAAAAAAGGATGGATTCCTTATGAAGGTTGATCTCTTAAAGGTCTATGATAGAGTGGACTGGAAATTCCTTTGAAAATTTATTTCAGCCTTTGGTTTCTTATTGAAAGTGGTTGGCCTTATTCAGCAACTAATTTCCTCTCCTTCAATATCGGTGTTGTTGCATGGCTCTGCTTCTAATCTGTTCTTTCCTTTTAGAGGGCTCCACCAAGGGGACCTCATATCCCCATTATTTTTTCTATCATGGCTGAAAGCCTTGAGTGATTGTTTTCTAAAGGGGTCCTAGAGGGTTTGATTGAGGGTCTCCTCCCTTCATCCCTATGCTCCCACAGCTCCAATGAGCAGTTTGTGGATGATACAGTGCTAATGGGTTCTTCCTCAATTAAAGAAGCTAAAGCTATCAAGAAGTCTCTAGATACCTATTCCTCTGCTACAGGTCAGCTAATTAACTAGGAGAAAATCTCCCACTTTTTTTTTAACATGCCTCCTAAGAGACATCAGAGAATGGTGAGCATTCTTGGTTGTGCAATTGCCTCTTTTCCCTCCAGCTATTTAGGCCTCCCGTTGGGCCTGAAACCTCCAGATTCTTTCTGGAATGCTATTATGGATAAGTTCAATAGAAAACTTGATGGATAGAAAGAGACCCTCCTAAGCAATGCTGGGAAAATCCTTTTTCTCAAAATCTCCCTATAGAATATGCCCGTTTATGCGCTGAGCCTCTTCAAAATTCCATCCAAGATTGCTGATATTATTGAGAAATTACAGAAAAGATTCTTGTAGTCAGGAACAAAGGAAAAAAATAGAATCCATTTTGTGGCTTGAGAGAATTTGTGCAAACCTATTAAATATGGGGGTCTTGGCATCAGAAAAAATAAGGATATCAATCTAGCCCTCCTAGCTAAACAATGCTGGAGAATATTTAGAGAAGAAAAAGGCTGGAATAAAATCCTTAAATCAAAATACCTTTTCGCTACTCCCTCTATTTAGTCCTTCCTCTCCTCTCCCATTACTATGCAGGGATCTATTATATGGAATAGTATCTTGAAAGCTAGACCTCTTGCAGCTAAAGCAGCTCGTTGGAAAGTTGGTAATGGGCAGAAAATCAAATTTTGGCATGATCCTTGGTTTAGGGATAAACCCCTCATTGAGTACCCTGTTATGGATCAATTTGTAGAAATTTTATCCCTAAGAATTGGGTGTTAAGTTGCAGATTACTAGAAGGATAATAAATGGGTCAACCTCAGTGACATTAACCCCCACTTGAAGCATATTAACTTTGATCTAGCCCCCTGGGATATAAAATTTAATTGTGAACATGAGATCATTTGAGCCCCTAATCCCAATGGTAATCTCATGGTGGCTTCTATTTATTCGTTGATCTCCTCCCATGGAAAGAATCCCTATTGGGATAAGGTTTGGTATCCTTCCCTTATCCTTAAAATTAACTTTTTCTTATGGATTTTTTTTCAAGACAAAATCATTACTACAGAGAACCTGACTAAAAGAGGCTGGATGATTCCTAATAGATGCTATCTTTGTATGAAAGATGTTGAGTCTTCTTCTCACCTTTTGCTTCATTGTAAGTTCTCAAGAGAAATCTAGAGGGTTGTGTTGTAGCATTGGAAAATCAGTTGGGTCTTCCCTAACACTATTAAAGAGTTCTTGTCTCAATGGAGATCTCCCATCCCTCACCAGTTGGGAAAAATTATTTGGAATTATACTACCCCACATGTCATATGGAGGATCTGGAAAGAAAGAAATGACAGGATATTTAGAAACAAAATCTCCACTTCCTTTTTGATCGGCTCCAAAATTGTTAGAAGTATTGTTGAAAATACAAAAATAGCTTGTGTAATTAAACTGAAACTCATGGAAGGGGTCTTTGATAAGGATGTTATTGACCACTGGAATTTTTTTGCAAAGTTTAAGTCTACCCCTACTAGCTGCGAGTCTGTTTTCTAGAGCTCCCCTCCTCTTGGATGCTATAAAGTTTATTTTAATGGTGCTGATAAAGGAAACGTTGGCTTTGATGGATGTGGTTGCATTGTTAGAAACTCCCAAGGTAGCTATGTTTCTACTTTTTCTATCACTATTGGATCTCAAACTAGCCATGTCGTTGAAGCTATGGCGGCTCTCTATGCTTGCAAGTTGGCGAAAAGACATGATTGTTTAATGCTGTGGCTGGAACGTGACTCCATGAATACAATTAATTGCATTAATTATATTCATACTCTATCTCTAAATATGAATCACATCATCTCTCAGATTAAAAATCTTTTATATGATTTTGATGTCACACACGTCAATCATGCCTTCGGAGAGTCAAACTCTATTGCCGATAGCCTGGCAAATTTGGGTGTTTATAGTGATGATGCCAGGAACTAGAAAGGTAATTAAGGATTAAATATTGATGTCCTAAATCTTATAAGGTATGATCAAATCCACCATAAACCCGGAACTACTACTAATGATGATGACAAGAAGGGATAGTTTTTATAGTTGCCTTAAATTTGGGTCTCGCACACACGGCGTCAATTGTAATAATAATTACACTTGTGGGAAAGATGTTATCATTTCTTGTAAAAGGTGGCCCATTTTCACAATTTACTTGCTTAGCTTTGTATTTTGTGATCTTCGCACTCATCCTTTGTGACATTCTAAAGTCTGGTCTACTAGTAGAATGGGAGGAAAATTGGAATGGGAAGAGCCCTCGGTCTGTAAATAGAAAAAGAGGCCGAGGTCTGGAATAGACTCAAGGAAGGCAGGGTCATTGATTATATGTAGAGACTCCATGGTTCTGACAAGGACATCTCTAAGGAATTTACGAACAGCTGGGATAAGAGAAACGTGATAATCGATGGTAAGTCCTTCTGTGTCACTGAGAAAGTAATTTCTGAAATTATGGGTCTTAAAATGTCAGTGTTGAAATACTCTAGAAGTAGGGTTATGGCATAAAATGTAGCTAGAATGTATCCTTAGATCCAAGATGAAAGAGATCTTCTTGTCAAATAGCCAAAGGAATATTTCTTGCATTGTCATATGAAGCTTTTCTGGGCAAAATTGGTCAAAGCTAGCATGCAATAATTTATGCTTGAGGGTTGTTACACTAGGGTTTACAATTTCCATTTTATGCTTGTTAATCACTACTACTACAATAGGAAAATCTCTTTCCCCTATCTTCTTCTCAAATTACTGGGTAATAGCATTATGGAAAATAGGAAGAATGTAGAGAAACCTATCCTTCATGATGGGCTTATTCTGCTAATCTATGAGTATGCAAAATTTAAGCTGCAAGATAACACCTAGGTCGCTGGCTCGAACAGCGAGAAGAAGGGAAAAGACCTATGGCTAATGAAAGTAACACTCCAGGTAAAAAGAGGAAGGCCAATGCTAACAATTTAGATGTTGATCCTACTAAGATTCTCATAGAGGAGGTTGGTATGGACACGGATAATGAAACTAAGGCTAAGAAGGAGGAAGAAAAAGGTGACAAGGGTGAAGCGGCTAAATTCCTCTCTGAGGAAGTTGGTATGGTTGAGAGGAGGAAACTAAATGTTAGGATAAGGGTGTTACTGGCTCCTCTCAGGAGATGGATAGCGACAACAAAGGTAGTACAGAGGACATGAACATGGAAGGATCTGAAGACAATAAGACACTAGAAGATACTAGTAGCCATGGAAAGGTGTGTACTACCTCCCTAGTGAAGAACAATAGTGAGGCCAAGTTGAAGTCAAAAGTGAAGGTTACTCCCAACAATACTCCTATTTTGGTGAACTATGTTGACTCTCAGTCTAAAGAGGGTATGCTCTCTAGGGATACTTTTGGGAAGATTGAGGTAAATAAAAAAAGAGGGGAAAGATAAAAAAGGAACACAGAAAGCTGGAGGCAGCCATGATAATGAGACAGTGAAAAGCCATGAGCCCACAAGATTTATGCAGGTAGTTAAAGAGTGGGTTGAGATGGACTACCAACTGAATTCCTGGCTTCTTGAAGAAATCAAAGATATAAATGGTAAGTATGATGAGCTTCAAGACAGAGTGAATAAGATTTCTATGCTGCTTCCTAAACCAGTGACCAAGGCTACTAATGATAATGAGACCTAGGAGGAAGAACCAGATAAAAGGCTGCTAGAGAAGCTAGAAGTAAGGATTAATGCGGTGGTTAGTTATTGTCATGGGATGATTGAAAGTCATATTCAGGGTTTTGAAGATAATCTCACCTGTATCATGAAAAATAACTATGAGGGCATGAAGGTGACTGACAACAACTTAAGGGCGCTACTCTCGGTGGTGGATGGGAACACCACTCCCATTAATGTGGATGATGATATTGCTATAGACCCTAGCATTGCTGGTCTTAGGAATCATACTAGAGTGAGTGTAAAAAAGGTGAAAACCGGTAGCACAAAGGAAATAAAGGATCTCAGAGAGGCTATCAGCAAATATATGATGGTGATGGCTGACTCTGCGGAGATTATGGAAAAACTGACAAAACTATGTTGTTTTTGGGTTTGTAATTTTTTCATCGGTTTAGCTTATTTTTGTTGGTAGTTTGTGTTGGGGGGTTTCTATTGTCTCCATAATTTTCCCCTAGAAATTTTTTTTTGTTGTCTTTCTCTTTTTTGTGGTGTTGTTTCCTACATATCTTTTGTTCTAAATTGTACAGGGTTACGATTCCCTTCAAAAACTATTTTAACCTCAATCAAAAACATAAAATTAAAATTATATAGTATTATAAATAATTAAAATATTTATTATTAAATATATATAGAATTTATATTTCTAGGTATATTTATGCTTACAATTACAAAAATTCAAAATTATAAAGAAAAATGCTTATTTGAAGAATTGCTTTACTTAAGCCAAAAAAAATTATTTATCATGAGGAGTTGAAGATAAGCTAAATATTTAAGAACACAATACAAAATACTTTTTTTTTTCTATTGCATATAATTTATAAACCATTCAGTACAACATAAATCAGAGCAGAGTTCTTAAAGTGTTACAAAATATCTCTGTACTACTCAGCAAAACAGTCAAAGTTTAATGCATATCTAGATAAAGACTATGTTGCTTAAAAAAAAAGAGACAAGCTAGATTTCAAGGGAAGCCCTCCCCTTCTTCTCCTTCTTCTTCTTCTTCACCATTGGTATCTGAGGAGACATAGTTACAGCCTATAATGTTGTAGTCACTATCCCTTGCAGCTCCCATCTCCTTTTGTTGTTGTTCATGCTTCATCTTCTGGATGAGCTTTTCTAGGGTGATATTGAACTCATATTTGTCTTTCATTTGCAAGTAGAGTGGGTTTAACCATGGAGGAAACTCTATAGTTAAGTGCGCTCGAGCTGGAGTAGTACTGGGATGGGTGACCTCCCGGGAAGTCCCGGTGCTTCACCTCTGTGAGCATCACCTAGATCCAATGAGTGCTAAGTGTTCCATTCATTCTCATGAGAGATGGGTTCATGTTGAACCACTACTCATGAATTATGGGTCAATGATTTTGACTCAAAAACTACATAGTTAAATCCTGATAGTAATATCACAATTTGACTTGATGTGGACAAATATCTCCTACTTATCAACAACATCCTTTCGCAGTGCCCAAGGAATTAAAGGCATCTTTGAGGATAGAATAGGTTCTCCATTGGGTATGGGGAATATTGAATTGGGATTAAAACCACTCCCATGATGGAAGTATGTCTTGCTAGATGATATTTCCAAAGGTTGCAATATCCATTCTAGTCCATTTCTTTGTTGAATAACCCTGTAAAAGTGCTATCTTTTTATTCCCATGTTTTAGGTTCCACCAAATGGATTTGAGACTGCAAATCTTTCCACTCTTATCTACTAGTCCCTGATTAATCATAAATCCCTTAACATATTTCCATGCCTTCCAAATACTCCTGAAAACATTAGATCCTTGAATGACAACATTATTATCTATAGTGAGAGTATAAAAAAAATAGAGGTTCTGCCAACCTTTAGGTCTGTTACAGTGTGCCAACTCTAGATTGTTTCTCACCAAAAATTTCCATGGCTCTTCCCCCTCCCCTAATTTAGTTATCCATTTGACCGCCAAGGCTATGCCTTGTGACTTGAGGTCCTTGATTCCAAGACCTCCCCAGGATTTATCTCTGGTACACCATTCCCAAGAAACTGCTTGGATTCTTTTGTTCTATTTGTTGTCAAACCACAAAAAGTTCTTGATAACCTTTTGGATAGTGTTAAATTGGTGTTGATTAAATAACCACATGGAGGAAAAATAAATTGGGTAGGAAGAAAAAATCTTCTGACATACTTGGACTCTACTAGGGAAGGAAAGAAGGTTACTGTCCCACTTAGTGAGTTTCCTGTTGATCCTCTCAAAGATCCAATCCCACATCTGATTAAGGTTAGGAGAGATGGAGAATGGGATACCCAAATACCTGATCATATGCTCAGGGCCTCCCCAAGAAAACTCAAATATATTCCACCAGTCAGGAGGATTTTGATCCCATCCGAACATAATAGATTTGGATAGTGAGACTTTGATGCCAAAGGCTTTACAAAAGAGATCAAGTTTGTTCATCAGAACTCTCATATTGTTTTGTTCAAGTAGAAGGAGGATGGAGGTGTCATCTGCAAACTAGACATTTGATACATCCTGATCATTGGGGAGGAGAACCCCTTTCACTCTAGGGGAGAGGGAATCATCTCTTAGCAGGTAGTGCAGGCAGTCTGCTGCAATAACAAATAGAGAGTGCGCTAGAGGGAATCCTTGCCCAATTGATCTGGAGAGGCTAAAGAACTCTAATCTAGCTCCATTGATTTCAACTGCAGCCATGGCACCATATAAAAGTGTTGATACCATCCTACAGAAGAAGGGAGGGAACCCTAAATCTTCTAACATCAACATGATGAATTTCCATTCAATCCTATCATATGCCTTTTCATAATCTATGAGAAGCATAGCACAGTTCTATCCTGAAACTTTTTCCTACTTCATAGCCTCTCAGCGTGTTATCAGATTCTCAAGGATGTATCTCCCCTTGAGTAATCATGTTTGGGTTCTATTGATAACAAAGGGGAGAAGATTCTCAATCCTTACTATAAGAACTTTGGCTAAAATCTTGTATACTACATTCAGAAGAGTAATAGGTCTCCAATTTCTTATTAGGAGCCTATCACCCTCTTTAGGAATGAGTTTAATGAGGCCAACATTTAGCTTAGTGCCAAGGGTGCCTGCTTCAATAGATTCTTTGTAGACATGAAGAAGCTTAGGCCCAATCCACTCTATGTTGGTCTTGTAGAATTCAATTGGTAGCCCATCTAGACCTAGCTCTTTATCATTGGCCATTCTATTAATGGTAGTTTTAATCTCTTCCTTAGTAATTTCCCTTTCTAATAGTATTCCTTTCTCCTCTTTTATCTTTTTAGGGATAAGGGTTCTAATCTTTCCCCTGGCTTCTTCCATGGAGGGCTCAACATCTTCTGAAGAGAACAAATTTTTGTAGAATGAGGAGAAAGTTTTAATAATCTCTTGCTGAGAGGAGATGACAGAATCATTTACTCTGATACAATCAATCTTATCTCTAGCTTCTTTATTCTTAAGGGTTTGAAAGAAGAATTTGGAGCCTCAATCCCCCAGGTTAATCCATTTGATCCTGGCTCTAATTCTATCTCCTTTGGTCTTGACCAATTGAATCCTCATGAAAAAATCTCTACAAGCAACAACATCTTCAAGCAGTTCTTCAGAGGAAGGGTTAGTTTGGATCTTTGCTTTTGCCTCTTGTAGAGACCACACTAGATTATATTCTAATAGTCTAGAATCCTTATCTCTCTTAATTCCTACTATTTTGAGAAAAATCTACCAAGATTGGGTGGTTCGATTCCATCTATCAATATCTGACTCATGATGCGCAACTTTCTCATTATACTAGGATATGATCTTGACTGCCACTTGCACATCTTTATCTCCCAATAGGGAAGTATTTAGAGCAAAGCCTTGCTTATGGGGAGCATCAGAGAGTTGGTCTCCAATGAGCTGAATAGAGGAAAAGATGGGGTGATGGTCTGATAGGGTGAAGGGCAGAACCTTAACACAGTTATTGTCTGGATAGGGCTGAAAACTAAACTAGAGTTTATTGAGGTAGAACCTATCCAATCTGGAGTATATCCTCCTTTCTCCTCTTTGAAAATTGGACCAAGTATATTAGATACCTTTTGATTCTCTCTTTTTCCCTGCTAAGGGGTCAAATAGGTTGAGTTTGTTAACCATTCTACACTTGTAGAGGGGTTCATTGCCTCTCCAATCAAATTTGAGACCACCCAACTTATCTTGTGCCCTCTCCACCATATTGAAGTCTCCTGCTACAATCCAAGGAATTGACTCAAGGTATACTAACCATCTCCATAATTCAATCCTGCCACTGTGTTCATTTGGAGCATAAATAAAACAGATACCAAACTCAAAGCCCTTGCTCTTCATCTTCACCCAAATAGCTTTGTTACAGGGTGAGATGCCCCATGCTTGGTCTGCATTCTTCCAAGAAGGGCTAATCAAAATTGAGGTCCCACCCTTACCCCTAGGATGCTTAGTAGAGAAGGATGTAGCATCTTTCCAGATACACTTAAGTGCAATATAAAGTTCAAACCCTATTTCTTTGACTTCTTGCAGCATTAAAGTGTCTAACTCTCTGTGAGAAAAAAAGGAGTCTTTTGACCACATATTTCTTGTCAAAGGCCTCCAATCCTCTAACATTCTAGGATGCACAATTTATCAACATATCAAATGATTTTCAATCTGTCTCGATGGGTTTCCTAAATCCTTTGAAGCATTTAGGTATATCTAGTCTAGGTGCCTTAGAGGGTTTAGGATTGCCACAAGAGAGAGGGGGTCTTCCCCTTTTTATCCTCTTAACTAAGCCCAATTCTGGAGAGTTTATCTTTATGTTTTGGACATCCCTCTTAATGCTTTTAGAGGGATCCACTGCAAAGACAAAAATCTCTTTTAAGCTCTCTATCTGATGGGCATCACATGGGGAGTCAATCTCTCCCTCCTCCAGCACAAAGTCTTTCTTCTACCCAACTCCCAACTCTATTATGTCTGCAGGGAGAGAGCATCCTCTCTTACTTCTCATCCCAGCAACAACATAATTCCACCTATCATGTAGTGGTGAGAGGGGAGGGGGGGGGTGAAATAACTACAACATAGAAGGCATTCAGACTTTCATCATTGACAGGAGGGGGGACTTCCTACTCCTCCCACAACCCTAATAGTGGGAAATAGTTAAATTCTTAGATGTGGAGAGGCTAGGGGAGGCCTGTGATTTTTCCACTCTCCCTGTAGGGGGAGAAAAGGGAGGGGTTGAGTCCTTTAGAGGACTTTTCCCTAGAGGAAGGTAGTAAGTTTTCCACTTGGGCTGAGACTCACTTTTATTTTTCCTTGCTTTGTCCTTGATTTTATCCATAGCCAGCTACTGAGCATTCTTAATTCTATGTTTTGGTTTCGACTTAGGACCAATAAGGCCAAAGTCTAGGGATTCAATGCCTTCAATGGGTTTAGCACTGACAGAAGGTTCTTTTGGGAGCGACTTAAATTTTCCTTTCAATTTGTCCAGTGTAGTAGTGAGAGTAGCAGAGTCTTGGTTCCAAGCAGAGGGGGTTGAGATTTGAATAGTGGGGGGAGACTGAGAGGTGGTATTAATCTGGGAGGAAGCATCATGACCCTCTTAGGCTGGAATATTATTAGGGTTTTGAGGAGGAGTAACTTTTTTATACCACACATTCCTATTCAGAATAATAGAGCACTCTTGCTTTTTGTGACCTCCTTTCCTGCACACAAAGCACCCATCTAATCCACCTAGGAAGATAATCGGGCAGCAAAAAAACACAGGGTCAAGGTCAAATTGCACAGAATATAGGAGGTCAACACCAGGTTTGATAGAGAGGAGGAGTCAAACATTTGTGTTAGGGATGAGAATGTTAGACTGATCAATTCCGAGAACATTGCCTATCGGCTCAAGTGCAAGCGGCATGATATTTAACAGATATGGAGGAAGATTGCCTATGATAATCCATCTGGGGATGGAGAGGGCTAGAACTTCATCATGGAAGGCTTCGAGGGATCAGGGGATTGCCCTAAAATCACAGGGGGTGACTCTCCAAAATTATTTTCCCACAATAGCTTTTTGCACTTTAGGGTCACAAAAAAATAGAATAAACAAACCCTTTTGAAGCATACGACAATACGAGAAATGAAAACCTAGTTTTTGCCCCCATGTTTTGTGAAACCAATTGTTAAGAAAGTTCCTAGAAGGGATTCTGGTACTATCAACTGCAGCAAAGAAAATAGTAGATTCTCTAAGCTTAGACTTTGCCTGATTGATAGCAACATTCATCAATGAATTCGGTTTAATAACTAACTTGGGAGGAACATGTTCCTTACCTCCATTTCCTTCGGTGGCAGATACCCCTTGTGTTGCGCTTGCGAGGAAGGCGGCTCCTTCTGGTAGGATGCATTCATTCTGTATGGCCTATTTGAAGGAATTTTCTTTGGGGGTGGCAGGTTCCTCTTCTCCATTCTGTAGAGTGTCTCCTCCTACACCGCCTTTGGAAGCTTCTGGTATGTGCTGAAGTTTCTCCTTAGGGTTAGCGGAGATACTAGCGGTCGATATGTAAGCGGCATCTCTTCCTGCCTGGTTAAATTTCTTTGAATTCGAGGGATCATTAATGGCACCAAGTGACATCGACGCCATTAATGGTATTCTGCCGAGGAGCGTGCGAGGGAGCCAAGTGAATAGTTGGATGGTTGCCGGGGACATCAACTTGCAGAACCCACTTTGATTTTAAGTTTTAATTTTTAAGTATATTTTCTTATGTAGAATACAAAATACTTTTGTAAATTATACCTCTGCAATATATAATTATTAATATTAATAGTTCTCCTAGGCACGTTCGCATTGGTGGAGTTAGTGGAGATAGTTTAGTTTAGTTTAATTTTTATGTTTATAAAGACTTTCATAGGATTATGTGTGAGTCTGATTATCAGGTGGTTATCACTCTGTTTCTTTTACATGCATGCAGCCTTCAACTCTATTTCTTTTACACACATGTAAGGCCTTCATATTTGTTTGCTTCACACACATGCAGGGTTGGAATAAGGTGTATAAAGAGAAATTGCTTCCTGATATATCTCATATGTTAAATCAGTTAGTAGATAGTGACAATGTAGTTTTACAGTGCCATCTTTAAAAACATAAAAATTCAAGCAAATATAAAATTGCCTTCCATAAGAGAAAATTTCTAAATTGTAATTCTGAACTACTTATTCTAAGCTTGAAATGACAAAATTATAGTTAGTAAAACTTTGCATTGCTAGAATATACAAGACATTGCATAAAATAGAGAGAGTTTCTCACAAACTAAATATTCGTGAAGGCAGGCCTCACTAGATGATTTTTGAAAGGAAGTCGCAACAAAATGATTCGGAAAACTTTGCTTTTCTCGAATGTTCAGCCTACCACAACAAAGAAATCGATAGGAAGCTCCTCCAAGATTAGTTATATTGTAAAGAATCAAACGGAGGTCTTCAGGGCTCGATAAACCTAGCTTTGAAGTTGAAGTACTAAACAATATAAAGTGGAGACAAATGAGATCAGATGCGGGCCTTCAAAATTTGAAATGCATGATAAAATATGGTTCTAAAATATCATACAACAAGTTCGAACAGCATACTCTAAACTATGACTGAGACAGCTAGAATACTATTTGAAAATAATAAGATTTTGGCATCCCTATATCATCCCAGATATTGAACATAATAGGAGGTAGACGTGGCGCTCCTGCACTAGGCCCACTCTCTGAATCCTGAAGATAGGTTGATTTGTAGTTAGTACGAGGCATGGTGTTCTCATGACCAGTGGACTGCCCACGAGAGCAGAATGTATGACGCATTGCGTTCTCTTGAATATAACTGAATGGAGCGGCAAGAGAAGTGTGTGATGGAAGAGAGGAACAACTCATCGCCTATCCTGTGCTTTCCACATTGGTGCCAAAGTGAGTATAATTGAATAGAGGAAAAGTCTGCGATGAAACAGAGGAGCCATTCATCACCTGTCCATATATTTTTTCCTTTGTTTTGTAGGTCGTATGACCATTAATGGTTGTGTTCAATACAATCTGTACAGGATGATATATTCCAAGTGCTTTCCACCTTGGCGCCAAACAAAATATAACCTAATGGAGCTGCAGGAGAAGTGTGTGATGGAAGACAGGAACCACTCATCACCTCTCTATGGATATTTGCCATTGTTTTGGAGGTTGCATGACCATTAATGGTTGTGGGCACAATACCCTCTGTACAGGAAGGTATGTTCCCAGTGCCTTCCACGTTAATTCCAAACAGACTGTATGCAAAACCATCTTTGTCCACATTTCTTTCCTTATCTTCTACTTTCCTTCCTACAGGTAGTGTGCTGTTCATGATGGCTTTCACATCATATCTGCTTGTGGCAAAGTTAGTAACAGCTTTTTCACCTCTCAATTTAATGGCAGCAATGTCATAAGCCTCGGCTACCTCTTCCTGACTGTCTGTGAGTTAAAACAAGAATCATTAGTTTTTTTAATCCGGTTTGATTATTGGATGCATTTATAATAAACTATAGTTAATTGTACTGTAGAAACATTTATTGGAAACTTTATACTAGAAACTGAAAAAGATGTGCTAACTGAATGATCACAGATGCAATTCACTTTTACGCTCAACGCTCCATATCCTAGCCAGCCACCTTCCTCGACTTCTGGCAAACCAGATGAGGATTTGTATTGCTATATTAGGTGAATGTTGGCTTTTATTCTAGTCAGATTATCTCAGCGAAATTTAAATTATTTTCATCTTTTAATATAATGTTTAAAATAAGATAATATGTTCATTCAAGTGAATTATTAAATCCAAACGTTGTACTCCGCGGTAGACTGATCTCCCCCTAGAAAAGCAAGTGCTACTCCTACAAAATTAACATTTGGTAAGGGATTCAGAAAAGAAATATATACATTGAAATACAAAATAATTCTTATCTTATTATAGATTAAAAGAAAAAGAATGTCTGCTTGTGAAATGTATATAGATAAATTCATAATTCAGAAAAAACTAATATTAATATCAGAACAATATGAGAAACTCAAAAAATTATATGTCTATACTTTAAAATGTGTAAACATAAATTGAATTTACATTATGATAGGCCTCTCTAATGCTCCTTGTGAACTATTACACATTTTATTCCAAGTTGAATTAATATTTAGTACTCACGAAAACAATTATGATACTCACTGAGGTCTTTCTCTAGATCTGCTGCTCTATACACATCTACCTAACCCTTATCGGTGCATACATAGGAGGAATATAATTACCTCCCTATAAATTTAATATATTCTTGCTTTGAGATGTTCTTCATCTCTTTTAACTCGCTCACATAGTATTCTTTCTGCATTTAAAAAAAGGACCAGAAAGATTAAGTGAAAAGTATAAATAGATAAGACTGACTGTATACAAAGGCTGAATTATACCGGAAAGCCAAACGTTATACAATTTTAGCATGCTGGTCACTTCATGAGGGAAAGTAGAGGCAGCACCAAAGGCGTTTTTCAGAGAATGTCGAATATCAGAAAATAGAATCGATTTGAAACTTCAGTAAAATTATACCGGAAAATTCGTTTTAGCTGAAGGATCCCAAAACTTTAGAGCCGCCAGATCGTGAGCTCTTGCTGCTTTCTCCTCCTGATCATATCTGCCTGCGTTACATCAACGGACAGCAAAATTACATATCAATTAAAAGAAAACCAGAGCATGAATTCGAATATCTTAATGAATGTATGTCAAACCAATTAAATGCATCTGCTTACCGAGATATACTGGAGAATCCAATGGTTATCCAGAATTGAGGAATCAGAGTAAGATGGATGGTTGAAGTACTCGAATTAGTATCCAAAAAAGAGTTGAACTAATTACTAAATATCTAGTTTAATCATAAATATATATATATATAGATGAAATTCTTTCCCATCCTTAAAAGTAAGCCTATAAAAGAACTTTGGGAGATTCTGCTTCAAAGGATGGAATCCATAGAAATAACTTTCTAAACATACCTGACTTTAGTTTCTACTGGAACCCAAAGGCCTGTAAAAGGAAAAGGGTTTAATGCATAACCTTTCAAAATAAGAATTTATAAACCTAACCTTTTTTACGCTTACGGGTATGACCGTCTTTTGGGAAGCTGCTGTCCCACAGTTGGGCTTCATATCTCCTTCCCCATTTATGCCTACATTGAATCCCACATGATCTTACTTCAAATTATCATTTAATTTCAATCTACAAAAATCTCTATAAATGTAATTGTAAACACACCATGTAACTCCACGGTACACCGAACTTCTTTTATCAAACATAACGTTGGATGTGTTTTGGGGATCCATCACCTTCTTAGTATTGGATTCTGCATATATAAATAATAAATTAATAAATAGGATACTCAGATCCAACCTAAAATAAAAGTTCATTAAAAAATAATATATAAAAAATATTAAAAAAATAGTAAGTATATTATCTATTTTCATTTTAATTAATATTATCTGTAAAGGAAGCCAAATAAAAATATGAGATTATAAAAAAGTTGAATGGTGAAGTACTTCCAATCTTAATGAAGATTATTGATTAGTCATTATGATATAAAATTTTATTCAATCAACTTTATGTTTGGCAAGTTTAGAAGATCTGAACTAGTATTCTTAAATAGAAGATATATCTCATCTTAAAAACACTGAGGTTACATTTGCTTTTATCTTTTATGAGGAATTAAAAACAGGTTTTGAGAGGGATCTAAAACTTGTTATAATAGAACAACATGAAAAACATAATAAAAAAAAGGACAGTTCGAGGAGTCCCACAAAAGATAGAGCTCATACAAATCAGATCAAGCCAAAGTAACATCAAACGAACAAAAATAATAAAAAGTGAAGATTCAATCAAATCTATAGTATAATGACAGGGTTTAAGAGAAAATAATAAAAAATAATATAAATCAATAGTTAACGAGATTTCATACCTTCCATGAAATAAGAGAAGTAGAAAACAGATTCTTTAGACTACAAGAATCCCACCTCTTAAATTCTTATGTATTATGTAGCACCTAAAACAAGAGGAAATTGAGAAAAAAAATTGTCTTCAAAAATTGAATAGCTGTAAAAAGTTATGGCTAAATCTAACAGAAATATGACCATAGGTGAAATTACTAACATGATTAACATAAATATATAAGATTAGTACCTTCTGCAACTCTTCACAACTCTTCAGATAAGGAAGTCAAGAAAACTATTATAGAAATCAATGCATTTGAAGCATAGATTAGAAGGATGCAATGTTTTCATTACCAAATATTTTATAAGGTACAATCCCCAAAATTTGGAATTTTAGGGGAAAAGAAGTTAGTTATGTCAATCAAATCAAATGTGATTTCTATTTTTCAAGGTTGTAATTTGCATGTCATTACATTTATGGTTGTAGGGTTTATAAATAAATATTTTAAAAGTTTAAAATAAATGACTATCACATGCTTCACATTTATCTACATTATATATAGTAATTTCACAAATACTAATACAGGAACTCATACAAAGATTTACTATCCATATCACATGGCATTACCTTTTAAAGTTGTAATCTCCATTACCTAAACACTCAAATATCATTAATTTTTTAGGTCTTTAAAGTTTACAAATGTTAAGGTTGAAACTTAAAAAATAGTTTAATACCTAATTGTTCACATGGATTACTATTTTTGGTTACAAAATGATGGACTATGGAATGATTATCACAACATTACTTCTAAGGGTTATAATCTTTACAAATACTGAAGTTAGTGTACCTATATATGTACAAAAATTACTCAAAAAATAATTTAATATCTAATCATTCACATGCATTACAATTTTCATAATTATCTATGTTGAAATTCACAAAAACCTCCACTATGGAATGACTCAAAGGCCATTACTTCTAAGGGAGAACTCACAAATAACTTGTTAAGGGTGCACCTATATATGTACACAAATTACATGTTTACATACTAATAGAATATTTTAAGGAATAAGACATTCTAGATTGAGGGGAAAGAAAGATATTCTTTTGATGATTAGATAAGGATGTTTTACATGTATCTCAATAAGGATGGGTGAGAAAAATGAGTATAATTTCAAGAAGAATAGAGACACCTATATCATCAATATTAATAATGAAAAAAAAAATGTTATCTTTATATTTTAATTTTATTATATGTAATATATTATTTATTTTTTACATGTTTTTTTTGGAAAGAGGCTTAAAACTTGTATATATATTTATAAATGTATAGAAAAAACTACGTATTACTAAAAATAGAAGACTCTGGACATTCAGATTTTACATTATAGAGCCACATATTGAAGAACACCCATATTTATATCACCTAAAATCTATCCTGTAAAAACTGACATTCACATTCTTAATCCCTTAGAAAATCAAAAGGTATACATGACCACAAATCACTGATGACTAAAAATAGACCCTAAGAGTAATTAGCCCTAATTACATATAGATATAATATGGAAATACTAACAACCATAGGAGATTGTCAAAAAAAAGATTAACAATTTACTCTTCCATGGCCACTAGTTTTCTATCATCCTTTATTTCATGAAGACCCATGTTCTCCCCATTGTATCCTGAGATGGAAAGTTAGGAAAAATTTCACTGTCTTGCACTACGTTTACTCCTATGTTATGAACAACATTTTCTCCTGCACTCTATTTGACAACAACATTTAAATAAGGAACTGTAGGGTTCACCATTGGTTTTTCCACATTCTCAGCAGGTTCACTTTCTAATAACATGAATAATGTACTCACTTTTTGATTGACTAACAAACAAAATTCCTCCCCAAGCACCCTCTCATTGGTTTACAAATCATATTTCAAATGCCTGAAATTTTGTTGTTCCAAGGCTTTCTTGATACCATCATAAATGTTCATATATGCATGCTTGTTATTTGAAAGATGACAAGGAAATACGCCTCTAACATATGTTTGGCCCTCCCAAAACTCATAATCTTGAATAGCTCTAATAATTCTGTTATTCCCCTTCAGATGGTGTAAAATTTTCAGCATAGATCTGTTAATCCCTAAGTTCTATTGATGATTAGTGACCCACACTTAGTCATTTACTTAGGCAGTTTTAGTTGGTTATCACTGTGGCCGAGCTAAACATTAAAGGTCGAGCAACATTACCAAGCAAGTTTTAGGTTGCCGAGTTACATCATGTCAAGCCGAGTAGAATATTAAGTGTCGAGAATCAGAGATGTGTTGTGTCGAGCAGAACAATTTTTGCATACATGTCAGGATTAATTCAAACTTTGATGTTATCAGTTAAGGCTCACTTGTATGAGATTTGAACCAACATTTATACGCATTTAATATTTGTCTACTAATTTAATTTGCATTTAATTGTTTTATACTATGCATGGCATGGAGCCAATCTGGAAATCAATATGCATCAGAGTTATAAACAATAGATCTTGATAGTTGATCTAGATCTCGCCGCCAGATCTGAAAAGATATCATAAGATGGCTTCTAAACCTAAGAGATTGTGTGTGTAAGAGAAAGAGATATACAAAGAAGGGTTGTATGTTTATGAGAGATGAATAACAAGTCATTTTGAGAAGAAGCCTAGATCAAGCAGAATGATAGAGCAGCGAAAAGCAGAGTAAAAACATATTAGATAAAGAGATCACAGAGGTTATTAAAAAGAGAAGATCAGTCATCAACATCTAAGTGCATAATGGAGGATCACTACTTGGAACATTCCAACAGGTGTATCAGGTTAAATCTCTTAACACAGTGGTTTTAGCAGACCATTTCAAATCTCTTAGTCGAGTGCTTACTTTATTGTAAGTTGAAATCCTTTAACAAGGTAGATTGTAATGTCTTTAGTTCTTAATAGAATAGACCTTTAACCAAGTAGATTGCATATTTTAATCAAACTTTTGTAGCCCTAACAGGCACACTTTATTGTTGTAGTAGTAAAGATCTTTTGGGTGTCATCCCCACCCCAGTTTTACCTATTTGGGTTTGTCGATTACCAAAATTTTGTGTTATGAGTTACATATTTGATGTTATGGATGCTATCTAATGTTAGGTTAATTTCATATATGTATGAATATGGATAAATTTGTTTTAAGTGGTTTAGTTTGAAGATCTGATTCACTCCCCCCCACCTCTCAGTATCTTGCTTTCCCATTATTGTACTTCCAATCATTGGTATCAGAGCGCAGTTCACCTACAAAAGCTTTGAATCATCTTGTGAGTACAGATCTTGAGATGGAGGTTTACAAGTTGGGAAAAGTCATTGAGAATCAGAAGATTGAGATCTAGATAGCATTACATCAGCTTGAGATAGCAAGACAAGAATTGAAGAAACCATTGACATATAGGAAATATTTGGCCGAACAAATGAATGATACTCATTATTAGGAAGATGACACTGCAAATCTATTTTAGAATGAAGATTCTACTGAGAGGGATGCAGCAATTGTAGATCTACTTGAAAAGAACAATGCACTATGTGAAGAAGTTAGAAACCTAAAAAGATAACAAAAAATCTAGACAGTGAGACTATGTGAAGTATTGGAACAAAAGAAGAAAACTGATGATGACAAAACTATTGCAGAAGAAGAGAAAAGAGTGATATCTATCAGACTTGATGAAAGGACACATGATGTACAGATGATGACAATCAATCAAGTTGAAATATATGGAAATAATAAATCTGAGATCTGAAAACAATCAATTGAAAGATGATCTGAGATCTGAGAAGGAACTTAATGAAAGGTTGAACAGACCTAATGAAGCTTTAACTCATTTTGAGAATCTGATGGAAGCATCAAGAAGGTCAAAGGATTCTTCTAGATTAGGTCACATGGAACCAAAGACATCTGCTAAGAAAGGAGAATCATCTAAGAATGGTGAAAGTAGGAATGCTAAGACAAAGCACAACAAGCATGCTTTCCACCACTGCGGACAACTAGGTCATACATAAAAAAATTTCCAAAGAAAGAAAGTTAAGTCCAATCCTAAACCTAATTTTAATGGTTACTATTTTAATTGCAAGAAATTTGGACATAAAGCACATGAATGTTGGGCTGAAGCAAGTGATGCACTGCCTAAACCAAGATTTAATGGTTATTGTTACAAGTGTCAGAAACATGGTCATAAGGCACAAGAATGTAGATCCAAAGCTAAACAACAATGGACATCCAAGACAAAAACAAAAGCATCTAAAATAGGCAAAACTTACAACTGGGATTATAATACAAGACACAGTTGTCATTACTGTGAAGAATATGGACATGCACCTAAAGATTTCTTAAAGACACATGTTAGAGGGAAATCTAAGAGTTGGATGTATGGACGCTTAGTCTATTTTAGTTGTTTGAAGATAGGACACACTAAGAGAGAGTGTAGGACAAGAGTTCCCACTCCTACTATTGAAGAAGTAAGAGCATAGATGAATCAGACATGGGTAAAGAAAATAGAGTCAAAAAGTAGTGAATCCACTAAAGTCGAGGTCACCCAATCCAATGGATTAGGTGATCACACCACCTCCAACTGAGCAATAGAGGTATGTAAGGAACTGCATTCAAATTTTAAATCTTACATTAGTTCCTAATATGTAAATGTGTCAAAGTCGATATCTGCATATGATAAGATGTACCAGGACATGTTTGTGACAAGTGTCAAGAAGAATTACCTGCACTATAGGTGCCGAGTTGGTCGGCCAAGTAAGTTGTGAAGGCCGAGTGTGGTAAGCCAAGTGGTATGCAAGTTGTGTTAGCCGGCCAATGACAGCTAGCTTGCACTAACCTAATAGGAAAAATATTTAATGCTTATCTACCTTGACCTTTCGAGTCTATATTTGGACGAATGGTCTATTATTCACTTTTATCTTGGGATTTTTAGCATTTACAGAGCGATCGAAGAAGTTGCAAATTTGATCTTTGTGAATTTTGTTTCGATAATTTTGTTAGCGTGCCATCGGAAACCCTAAGTTGAATAGTGCAAAGTGATTGCTTGCTGAGGTACTCTGTTCTTCATTTTTTGAACCCTAACCTCAGGATATTATGGCTGCAAGTTCTTCCACACTAGTCAAGGGAATGGAAGAAGATTTGAATCAAATTAAGCTAGTAAGGAGTGATGCATGCGCACCACCAAAATTTTGTGTTGTTCTAAAAAGCGCAATTTTGAGTGATTTGAATGGAGCCCTCTCATCGATCCCGCCAAAGGTACTTATGATTCACAATGTAAGATCATGCTACATGGTTAAAATTGGTGAAGTGGGAAACAATGAATTGAGGAATTCCTATGATAAGTTTTGTGATAATGGAATTTTGAAAGATGAATTCAAACATCTAGCGGACAAAGGGTTAACTCATGTCCTAGATTTTCTGACAGAATTCAAGGATGAATGGATTAAGGTTGTCCTAAGCCAAGTTCACAATATGCATATGTGGCTGGACAATAGACCAGTAAATATCACAAAAGATATTATCCAGCCAGTTATTGGGTATCCTATTATCAGCAGTAAATGAACTATGAGAGACCAAAGCAAAGAAGAGATAGCAGCTAACACTGGAGCTGTTTGGAACAATATGGGAATGACTATCTCTACAATTATAGATTTGGAACTTGATTTTGGAGTGAGAGTGATTGCTCACAAATTCTATCAGTCGAGCTAACTGGATAGTGTTCCCTATATAGCCATCAACCAAACATGGAAAATACTTAAAAAGAATCACACATATGACCTTGCCGAGCTGCAGTTGACACAATTAGCCGAGAACTTACAATTACTCAGGAAAGCCAAAAGCTCATCATGTAAGTTTGGCTCTTTGTTAATGTGTATATTTTTCTATGTACATAAGTCATTTCCTACTCTAGGAAATATTGTTTGGAAAAAGGACAGACCCATCACATTACAGATTACTGAATGTATTCAGAAATTAGGCAATAATTTCAATAGTATTATGGGAATTTATTTTGTGGAATTCAAAAAGAGAATGAGGTTGAGGACAATAATTTGCAATTCACTTGTGGAGAAGCACTATGATGAGATATGTTTCTTAGTGGATACATAATACACATATATTTAGGCTGTGACATCTAGGGTATCATGGCTAGACTCATTTCCCTATGAAGTAAATATTGATGAAGGAACATCTGAGCCAAAGGATAAGGAAACAGAATCCGTGCCCCTGTACCATAGATTTCAATAGTTCACATTTCAACTGAGTCTGAGAAAACTAGGAAAGATGCACAAGATCAATTAGAGACAGTTAACACTGTTGATCTTACTATTGACAGTCTGATGGATGTGACAATTGATGACTCTTGCAATCTGGATGCCAAGGGTCAGGATGAGCCGAGGGACTCAACTATTGAATCACCTATCAAGGAAACTGAGGCTGAAGAAGAGAAAAGTACAGAAGAAGAAGAAAGAATTCAAAATAAATCTGAAGATGAGGATGCTCAAGATTAAGCAGAAAAGGAGAAAACAATTGAACAAGAGGTAATTGTTCAACATTCACCTATTTTAGAGGTTGTAAAATCAAGTGTTGGTTGATCTACCATACTCTGCATCATCAACTCCCACTGGACCCAAGATAGGAAGTATGCCTGATCAGTAGGCAATTTTTACTGAACTTAAAGATGTAATGGTGACAACTACTGAATCTAGAAAAGGTATTGTAGAAACTAAGCCAAGCCGTAGTTCACCTGAATTCAAGAGGAGGAAAGTTATGAGGAAGAAGTCTCCAATTCTAGATGTCACATTAGATGAAGTTATTGTGATTCCACCATGGGATCCCAATGTTTTGTCTTATGAACAGATTGAGACTCTTCAGGAGTTAGTTAAGAGGAAGAAGAGACAGGAGGAGCTGAAAAGGGAGCAAAAGAAAAAGAAAAAGAAAGTGCTACATGAAATAAAAGATATATTTGTAAAGGCTTTTGACATGGAGGATGAAAATCCTCAAGCCCCTATTCTTGAATAGCTAGTTTACATTGTGCAAAAGGTAAATGATGACAATTTAAAGCCAATGAGAAAATGTTGCAATGGTCAGAAAGAAAATTTGAGAACAAGGTACTTGCAAAAATCTCAGGAGAGATTATAGTTAAACAGGTTGAACTTTCTTCTTTGATAGAAATTTTAGGAGTTGCAACAAATGTCTATTCATTGTATAAGAGGTTATTTGATGTGGAATTCATCACAAAGGATAATCAATAGGCTTTAGAGAAATTTTGACCAGACCTTAAGTCAACTGGAAGTTCACTGAGTATGGATGCTAGCACTAGCTCCTTAAATTTTAACAGGATGACTTATGCACAAAGGAGGATAGTCGAGCTCATGACTAAAGATGATTGGATTAGGACCAAGTTGATTACTATTCAGGCAAGTTTGATACCTCATTTGGAGGTCATTCAGAAAGAAATTTTATCTACAAATGAATTGATTAAGAGAGACTCTCACCTCTCAACTAAAGAAAGCTTAGTAATTCTAGCTTCTGAGCTAGAAGTAAAAATAGAGGTTATGAAGTTTTTCAAAGATAGTTGGTACTCTGCATTTGAGTCTACCTTACAACTTCATAAATAGTTTTTGGACAAGTATAACTTGACCCCACCATCTTTTAGTGACAAAAACAAAGGGGAAACTGAAGGAGATCATAACAGGACTAACAAGGATACAACTTAAAGGAGACCATAACATGTATCCATGTATAAATATTTTTTTTGCAAGCATGTATACTATGTAAAGTTTTGTATGTAGTATGATGTACATTCCTAGGGGGAGTACAGTATGTACTTATGCAATATTTTGGATGAAATGAATTGTAATGATAAGTATGTTTTTGCCACTAATATCAAAGGGGGAGATTGTTAATCCCTAAGTTCTATTGATGATTAGTGACCCACACTTAGTCATTTACTTAGGTATTTTTAGTTGGTTATCACTATGGCCAAGATAAACATTCAAGGCCGAGCAACATTGCCCAACAATTTTTAGGTTGCCAAGTTACTTCATGCCAAGATGAGTAGAATATTCAACTGTGCCAAGCGTCAGATATGTGTTGTGCCAAGAAGAATAGTGTTTGCATACATGTCATGATTAATTCAAACTTTGATGTAATCAGTTAAGGCTGACTTGTATGAGATATGAGCCAACATTTGTATGCATTTAATATTTGTCTACTGCCAATCTAGAAATCAGTATGCATTTGAGGTATAAATAATAGATCTTGATCGTTGATCTAGATCTCGCCGCCAGATCTAAAAAGATATAACAAGATGGCTTCTAACCCTAAGAGAGTGTGTGTGTAAGAGCAAGAGATATACAAAGAAGGGTTGTATGTTCATGAGAGATGAACAAAAAGTCATTTTGAGAAGAAGCCTAGATCAAGCAGAATGACAGAGAAGTAAAAAGCAGAGTAAAGACATATCAGATAAAGAGATCACAGAGGTTATTGAAAAGAGAAGATCTATCATCAACATCTGAGTGCATAACGGAGGATCACTACTTGGAAAATTCTAACAAGTGTATCAGGTTAAATCTCTTAACAGAGTGGTTTTAGCAGACCGTTTCAAATCTCTTAGCCAAGTGCTTACTTTACTGTAAGTTGAAATCCTTTAACAAGGTAGATTGTAATGATCTTTAGTCCTTAACAGAATAGACCTTTAACCAGGTAGATTGCATATTATAATCAAACTTTTGTAGCCCTAACAGGCACACTTTATTGTTGCAGGAGTTAAGATCTTGTGGGTGTCATCCCCACCCTAGTTTTACCTATTTGGGTTTCTGGGTTACCAAAATTTTGTGTTATGAGTTACATATTTGATGTTATGGATGTTATCTGATGTTAGATTAATTTCATATATGTATGAATGTGGATAAATTTGTTTTAATTAGTTTAGTTTGAAGATCTGATTCACCTCCCCTATCAGTATCTTGCTTTCCCATTCTTGTACTTCCAACAAGATCTACTCTTTTTTTTCTCAATTTCTACAAGCTTTTGTTTTCTTTCTAGCTAGATCTATGCTGAATTTTCTACATTGTATCAGAGTCAACGAGCTAGAAAAAGAAATTTAAGTTTTATTTTTGCAGTTATTGAAGATCATATTTGTTATAAAAAATGAAATTTTCAACTTCTTCCATTTTCATGTCATATAACCATTTTGAATGGAAGCCAAAGATTCTTCTTCATCCCACAAGTAGAGGCTTGTATTGAACATTCATGGCAATAGAGGTTGAATTGAATTCTACATAACAGATGGGTCAAGGCCATGCTCTTTTGGAATGGTTCTTGACATCATCTTCTCTTTCATTTCCCAACATTTATTCAATAGGTCATTCATAGATTCAAGCTCTTCTTTCATCTTATCATTCTCTTTCCTCAGCCCCTCACTGTCTCTTAAAATATCAATATTTTCTTCATTTATGCCATGTAAGTGTTCTTAAATTAAACCTCTTTCTCTAGTCTCAATAGTTTCTCCAACTTTTAAGGTAGCATTTCTTATTTAGTCTTTCATCTTAAGCCTTTAGAGCTTCTTCAAAAAATTTCTTGGCATCCTTGACAGCTCTTCTTCCTTCAACTTCTTTACACAATTTGATAGGCTAAGTTTCATGTTCTCTTTTGAGATTTGACACTTCTTCTTTAAGTCCAATGTTCTTATCCATCAGATCTACAATTTATTTATCAGATTTTTCAGAGATACTTCCTTTAGACATTTTTTCAATGTAATCTTCACTTTCACTCAATTGCTCAGTAAGTTCTCTTCTTCTTGCAAGCGATTTCGTGAGCCTTTTTTCAGTTCATTGAAAAATTTGTTTGCATCCTCAAGCTCCCTCTCATACTTGTATTTCTCCATGTTATATTTTAGCAATCTTTGTCTCAAGTGGTAAAGCTTATTATGAAGAAAACCAATGCTTTTATACCAATTTTTAGTATGCAAAAGTGCTAAGAAGGGGGGGTGAATCAATGCATACAAGTACTTCACTAATTTCACCACCAATCTAACAAAGCTAATAAGAAACTTCCAAATAATGAAACCTACAACATATAATATCATAAAGAAGTAAATAACATAAAGATTCAACATAAGAATCACACATAAAATATAGATTTTTCACATGGAAACCCTTGTAAGAAGGAAAAAACTAGGATGGGGATGACACCAACAAGTTGAAATCAAAAAGTGTTTGCCCTATTAGGAGCTACAATACCCTGTCAAGGGTTCACCCTACTAAAAGTAATTAGTGACTTGTTAGAAGTACCAAAAGACTTGTTAGACTCTACATCACTAAAGGATTTCAATCTTCAATTAATAAGTTACCATGTTAAAGAATTTACATTAAAGATCTGTTAGGATCTACATTGGTAAGAGATTTGACCTCCTGCAACTATTAGGGAACAACATAAATAATAATATGTAGAATGGCACTACTTGCCTATCATATCAACTTTTCTCTTTTTCTTTTTGATGTTGTATTGATCTCTGCTTCTTCAATCTCTAATTTATCCACTATAAAATATGATCACAACCCTAAATTAAATGATTTAGATGTTTTGATATATTGTTGTTCTTAAGTGACTTGAGACCTAAAAACATTCCATTAAAGTCAACACAAAGTATTAACAAACCACCTCAAAATCAGCATAAAAAATACCTAACATGTCACCCTCAAACATCATATCCATGTTGAGGACAAATGACTAACTTCAGATCCACTACCTTAACTAATTTATCAAGAAACTATGATCGATGACCCAATAGGTACACAGTCTTGCTCACTAGAAAAGTAATTCCCTCAAATCATTGAATTAACTAACACTTTTAGAATCATGGATTCACCTACCCATATAAATGTCACCTCTAAGATGGAAACGTCTGATATGCACCACAAATCAACCTCTACCAAATTTACTAACTGCAACTGTTCTTCCTGAACTCTTTCACTACACCGGTCAACATACTTAATTGTTTCTTCCTTTATCGATCATGTAAAGATCTTAAAGGTCACTCCAATCATGTTAACCAACTATGTTTCTAGGAATGACAACCAATTATGCATTATCTTATGGCCCCTCTTCATATTTCCTCCAAAAACTACCGTAATGCCAACAATATTTATTTTAAGAGGTTGGATCAGGGTGCCAACAAGAACTTGAGTCTTATTTTGGCCATAAAGTGGAATTTGTTTCTCTATTTTTCAAAATTCATCCCAATTGGTCAAAAAAATTGAGGCTTTTAAAGATTGAATCTTAAGAAAATTTAGTAATATTAAATGTAATACTCAACGTCTAGTTTCCCATTATGTAATTTATATCAATAGCCAAATAACAAAAATTAGATTTCACTAGGTGTTTCCAAAAAGAACTATTTAAAACTCATCTATTTGGGACCTTGCATGCCTATGTACAACAACCATAATTTGACCTAAATAAAAGTATTTTTTTCAATCCTCCTGGAATATCACTTTTAATTGACTCAAGATTGATGAGATTATCTTTTTGTAATTTTTATCTGAATATATTTTTTTCTACTATTTTTTTATTGGGTGTAATCTTTTATTTTGAAAACCCATCGTGTATGACAAGCAAAACTTGACCTAAAGTCATCAATTTTGAGTTTTTCTTTTTTATAATTTTTTTTTAAAAGAATCATCTGTAGTTTGATATCATCTATTTTTTTTTTTCAAAAAATATGAAAATAAATTGATGCTATAAAATTAAAGAAACCTGTTATTTAATGCTTATTAACTATTTTATTAGAAGTTATTTAAAAAATAAAAAAATTAATCAAATTTAAAAATAAATTATGTATTTATAATATATGCAATCATATCTTAAATGGGTTTTAATTTGGTGGAAAAAATTATTACAAAACATGTTTTTCCAAAAGTGGGGTTCGCGTACAAAAATTTCCGCTAGAAGTGGACTCAACTTCTTGGACTTACACATCATGACAACTACATTATTTTATGTTTATATGTTGATGACATGTGTGTAGCTGGATCTAACATGGATCACATAAGAGAGTTAAAACATATAGTTAGAAAAATCATTTTCAACAAAGTATTTGGTCGCAGAAAAACAAATCCCTGGTATGAAAATTTGTAGAGATAGCAAAAACTAAAAATTGGCTCTATCTCAGGTAGATTATGTTGAAAAGGTGTTGCATAGGTTCTCTATGGAGAATGGAAAACCTAATAGTACACCTTTTCTTAGTCATTTGAAATTGACTAAGAATATGTGTCCAAAGACACAAGAGGAGGGAAAAAAGTCCACGCTACCTTATACTTCAGTTGTAGGAAGTTTAATGTGTTAGGTTATATATACTATATCTAATATTCCACATGCAGTAGGAGTTTTTAGCAGGTATATGAGTCATTCTAGCATTGAGCATTGGAATATGGTAAAATGGATTCTCAGATACTTGAGAGGTACATCCAACAAATGTTTATCTTTTGGGGGATCTATTACTTATTTATAAGGCTATGTTGACTTAGATTTGGCAAGACACATTGGTACGAGGTAGGGTACAACAAGATATGTTTTTACTATCACTGACACAGTGGTGAGTTGGATCACCAGGTTACAAAAGTTAGTTTATTTATCCACCATATATGTAGAGTACTTAGCTGAAAAAAGGTAAGGAATGAGATTATAGGGATGTAATCCTTAATGGAAGAATTGGGAAAAACACAAGTTAAAAATTAATTATTTACAAATAGTCAGAATGTCAGTCATCTTGCTAGGAATTATGCCTTGCATTCAAAGACAAAATATATAATATTTTGGTATCAATTCATTCATCCGGTATTGGATGATGGATGGTTAAGGTTGGAAAAGATACATACAGATGAAAATCCAATGGATATGTTTACAAAGGTAGTCACAAGGGACAACTTAACTCCTCTTCAGCTGTGGCTGGCCATGAATAAAATAATAAAACAAAATAATAGAGTCAAAGGTGTTTATTTTAGTGGGAGCTACAGGGGTAGTAGTATTGCTACATGATCAGTCTCCATGTAAGAGATTGTTTAGTGTGGAGCCTTATCAATCCCCAAGTTGGAGATTTTTTATTTATGGTGACTGATCATGCAAGTACTGTACACTTTTCTACAATTTGTGGTTTTAATAGAAATGCCCAAAAAACATTTTTTGGTTAACACATCAAGCATTTTTTGGATTGAACCATCAACCATTTCCTTAGGTTTAATCATCAACCATTTACCTAGGTTAACCCATCAAGCATGTTTTATGGTTAGGGTTTTTCTATAATAAAAATGGTGTTAGGGTTATGGCTTGTCAGAGTGAAGAAGTAATGTAGCATTTGTAGCAGTATTGAGTTGTATATGATTATTGGTTGTAATCTATTGAAATTACTAGATAATAATATTGGACTCTATGTTTCATAGACATAGCCTAGGATTGCCTGAACGATGTTTAATCTATGTCTTCTTGTTCTACTTATGTGTGCTTTGTTCCTTTGTATTATTGGTATATTTTCATTCAATTATTAGATTTTTTCTTGTAACCCTAACACTTTGGCATTTTTCTTAATAGTTCTCACTCTTATAGGATACTTCTTGAAGATTCTCACACAAATCACCAAGCTTCAAGTACATGTTTTTGATATATTGTTTTGCCTTGGGAGTCTCTATCTTTAGTCATGTATTTTATTCTTACTTCGTGGTGTTGAGGAGAGACTCTTAACCTAAATATTTTATATCTCTTGGACTAGATATTTTTATTATCTAGATCTTTCTCTTAATATTTATTATCATATATATTTAATTATAACTTATAATACTATTATCTCTATTCAACTATTGTGGATGTGGAAGCGGCAAAGAAGATATATGACTAGGGCATGTCTCCAAATAACTAATCCTAACACTTTTTCTATTTATGTGTGTGCAAATATCTTTGAGGATAAATCTCAACAAATTTACTTCATCCAATATAAAATATTATGTTCTCTTCTTCCTCTCTTTTATTCATCATTATTTTCACAATATATTTGTATCTATCATTCTATTATTTTTTAAGTTTTCCATTTTGTATATTTGTTTAGTCTCTTTTAGATTTATTTCCTTTCAAGGCATGTCCTCCATAATCTATCTATGTGGAAAGCTAGTGTGATTTACTATCCTTATGTGCCCATACCGTCATTTGTGACATGTTCTAGGGTCCAAGCCAGTGAACTTGTAGTTCTTACTATGTCTTTGTGGCAGTTATATCTTTCCATTTCGTTAATCGAAACATTTTTACCATCTAGCATACATGGGCAATTATCATCTACATTCATTAAGTGTTGGTTTAATTAAAGTTACTTGCATTTAATATACTTTAGATTAATTGAAACACATTAAAATCCTAAAGAAAACATTTTTTCGTTAACTCGTCAAGTATTTTTGGAGTTGACTCATCAACCATTTCCCTAGGTTCACCTAGAAATCATGTTTTATGTTTAGGATTTTTCTATAAGAGAAACCATGTGAGGGTTATGGCTTATTAGACAGAAGAAGTATTTCAGCACTTGAGATGGTTTTGAGCTGTAATGGATTGCTAGTTGTAATATGGTAAAATTACCAGAAAATAATATTTTACTCTCTATTTGGTTGTCATAGCCTAGGCTTGGGTGAAACACATTAAATTTGTTTCTTCTTGTTCTACTTATCTGTGCTTTATTTCTTTTTATTATTGGCTCTATTTTCATATAACTCTTAGATTTTGTCTTCTAATCCTAACACTTTGGCTTTTTTCTTGACAGATCTAACTCTTCTCCCATACTTCTTGAACATGCTCACACCATTTTCAAATCTTCAAGTACATTTTTTGGATAGTGTTTGGCCTTGGGTGTCTCTACCTTCACTCATGTATCTTATTATTACTTTGTGGTGTTGAGGGGAGACTCTTTACCTCACTCTTTTGTATCTTTTGGAGTATATTACTATTATATTGATCTTTCTCTTAATATTTATTATCACAAATATTTTATTATCACTTATATATCAATGTTGTGTATATTCAACTATTACAGATGCGGAGGTACCAAAGATTAGATCCAACTAAGACGGTTCTCCAAAGAACCAATCCTAACACTTTTTTTCTATTTTTGTGTGTGCAAATTTCTTTGAGGAGAAATCTCAACTAATTTACTTGATCAAATGCCAAATATGATGTTTTATTCTTCCTCTCTTTTATTCACCATTTTTTTCACAATATTTTAGTATCTCTATCATTCTATTATTTTTCCATTTTTTCTTTTTGTATATTTGTCTAGTCTCTGTTAGATTTATTTTATTTTTGTGCATGTCCTCCATACTCTATCTATGTGGTATGCCTATGTGATTTACTATCCTTATGTACCCACACCGTCATACGTGACCTGCGCTAGTGTCGAAGGTAGTGAGCTTATAGTTCCTACTATGTCTTTGTCACAACTATCACTTTCCATTTCATCAATCTAAACATTTTTACCATCTAGCATATTTAGGCTATTAGTATATACATTCATTAAGTATTGTTTTAATTAAACTCACTTGCAATTAATAAACTTTAGATTAATGAAAACACACTAAACTCCTCTTCGAAAAAACATAAACGTTTAATCCCCTTAGCTCTGTGTGCTAGTAGAATAGAGGTGGTGCAATGGAAGCTTCATCCTTGGGATTTTCACAAGTCTATAGGTTGGTGAATTTTTCCTTGTCCATATTTTGGTGAGCCTGATGTGAACTAGCAACTTTTTTAATCTTAGTGACAATCCTGTCTTAAACATGGTGTCTATCACTCTAATTTCTCTACCTTCCTAGAGGGTTCATGAAATGACAATCATATTCACCCCTCTAGATGAACTAGATAGTAGAGATCCTCGTCCCATCTACATCACTGCATTGGTAAATTTTATCTATGTTAGAAGCATCTTTGTTGATCCTATGTTTTCTAGATACATGTGATCATTAAGGAGGTCCTCTTTTCCAATGGATTGAATAGGGGAAATACAACAACTGTTCTTCCACAATTAGGATAGATGAAGAAATATGCCTTCTCCCTTTGGGGTCTACCATTTTGATGGTCTATATGGGTCTCATAGAGAATCCATCCTCTTCAGGGCCATGTTAGGTATCCCCTAGTTGAATTTATGGGAGTCATCCCATCGGTTATCCATAAGTTCCTAAATTTTCCTCACAAGGGGGTCATTCACACTATCTAGGATACTAGATATCATCCCTTTGTGTCCCATGGAGGCTTCTTCTTTGATCATTTCTAGCCTTCTTTGATAGGGCCACTATTTCCTTGTAAAAAATATAAATTTTCTCACTTATGAGGCATTTAAGGGAAAATAAATGAGCATAAGATATGTAGCACCTCCTCTTGCTTAGAACTCTTGTGAGGATAAATATTTTTCACCTTCTATATGTTTCTTATTATGTGCTCAAGGAAAGAAAATTCCCCATGGGAAGTGTCCTCACCTTCTTCGAGCGATGCATCTTCTAGTGATGCCTTCTATTTTGGCATACACATCTAATATAGATAAAGGAAAGACATCAACACTCCCAAAGCTCATGGCGTGTCTACCTCTTCCTAAACCCATTACCTTATATTTACCTCATCCTCCACTGAATGGCTAGAGTAAGAGGTATCATAAGATCATGCAATCTCCTCCATCACTTGTTGCTCAACCTTAAGGGGCACTATCTACTCCACTAGCTACTTGCAAGGCAAAAAGATGAAGGTTTCCCATGACTGAGCCAATAGTTCCTGCATCATCTCCACTTTCTACTCCCTTTGTAGGGTTGTCCTCTTAGTTATTTATGATATGGATAGCATCCCCCATGGGGAAGGATAATTTTATACCTTCATAGTCTTCCAATCCTAGCTTGTATATAAATAAAAAGTAGCTTGTGTGCATCGTTAAGCATCACCAATGGGAGAAGGATCTAGCTCTTGTGGATGCTACAATAATATAGAGTGTGTGTCTTCTGAGCCTGTGTCTACACTTGCTTCAACTTCTTCCTCAAGCTCCACTTCCACCATGATTGCAGCCCCAACAAATCCTCACTGTAATGTTTGTTTTGTCACGCTTCCCGTACATTGGGAGTAAACATCAAGTCCCATGCCAAATGGGTCCAATTATGCATCTCTCCTTCATAGGATTTTTCATTAATCACCACCATCCTAAATGTCCCACCGTTTCATGATCCAGTATTTATATGTATATGTATATGTATATGTATATGTATATGTATATGTATATGTATATGTATATGTATATGTATATGTATATGCATGTGTATGTGTATGTGTGTATGTATATGTAATATGGACACACACACTCACACACATACATATATAGATATATATCAAGCAATGATAGCTCAAATAGGTAGATGAGTTATCTTGTGCTATAGGTTTTCTCCCCATAGGTCTTGGGTTTGATTTTATTCACATATTTAAGAGTGGGACTACCGTTGGGTTGTGGATCACCCCAAAAGTGAGTTGTTCTCACTTCTCCTCACCCCATCCTAGAAGCCAACTTTGTAATATGTAAGCCCAAGGTAAGACATGTAGCCCTTCGTATACCCAAAATAAACTATCAAGCAGTCATCATTGTAATGTTTTCAACCTAGTATTAAACAAAATATTTGAGTACAATAGAAAAAATGATTAAAAAGAGAATCAAATTATAGATAATTACTTTTAATAATTACAATTAAAAATTATATTTATGATTACAATTTTAATTATCATTATCATTATCATTATATAAATTAACATAAAATTAAAATTATATAGTATTATAAATAATTCAAATATTTATTATTCAATATATAATTTTTAAATTTAAGTATATTTATGCTTACAATTACGAAGTTTCAAAATTATAAAGAAAAAAGCTTATTTGAAAATCTGCTTTACTTATGCCAAAATAATTATATTTAATATGGAGGAGTTGAAGATAAGGTCAATATTTAAGAATGCAAGAAACAAATGGCACATATCATGCTATTGAAAACTAGTACAAGAGTTGTTAACATGTGATTAGATCCATGATTTGAAATAAATGAAAACATAACTTTAATATTCACACAAATATATTACATATGTATTAAATAGTTATGATTAAAATTTTATATTTATTTATAAATATAAATTTATATCTCTGTAATATATAACTATTAATACTAATGGTTCTCCTAGGCACGTTGGCATTGGTGGAGTTGGTGAAGATAGTTTAGTTTAGTTTAGTTTAATTTTTATGTTTATAAAGGCTTTCATAGAATTATGTGCGAGTCTAATTATCATGTGGTTATCACTCTATTTCTTTTTCTTTTTTACACACATATAGAACCTTCATATCTGTTTGTTTCACACACATGCAGAGTTGGAATAAAGTGGATAAAAAGGAATTGCTTCCTGATATTTCTAATATGTTAGATCAGTTAATAAATAGTTACAATGTTTGTAGTTTTACAATGCCGTCTTTAAAAACTTTAAAATTCAATCAAATATAAAATTGCCTTCCGTAAGAGAAAAGTTCTAAATTTTAATTCTGAACTACTTATTCTAAGCTTGAAATGACAAAATTATAGTTAGTAAAACTTTGCATTGCTAGAATATACAAGACGTTGCATAAAATAGAGAGAGTTTCTCACAAACTAAATATTCCTAAAAGCAGGCCTCACTAGATGAGTTTTGAAAGGAAGTCACAACAAAATGATTCGGAAAACTATGCTTTTCTCGAATGTTCAGCGTACAACAACAAAAAATAAAAATGGATAGGAAGCTCCTCCAAGATTAGTTATATTGTAAAGATTCAGACGGAGGTGTTCAGGGCGCGATAAACCTAGCTTTGAAGTTGAAGTACTAAACAATAGAAAATGGAGAGAAATGAGATCAGATCCGGGCCTTCAAAATTTTGAATACATGATAAAATATGGTTCTAAAATACCATAAAACAAGTTCGAACAGCATACTCTAAACTATGACTGAGACAGCTAGAATCCTATTTGAAAATACTAAGATTTTGGCTTCCCTATATCATCCCAGATATTGAACATAATAGGAGGTAGACGTGGCGCTCCTGCACTAGCCCCACTCTCTGAATCCTGAAGATAGGTTGATTTGCAGTACTTAGTATGAGGCATTGTGTTCTCGTGACCAGTGGACTGCCCACGAGAGAAGAATGTATGAGGCATTGTCTTCTCTTGAATATAACTGAATGGAGCGGCAAGAGAAGTGTGTGATGGAAGAGAGGAAAAACTCATCATCTGTCCTGTGCTTTCCACATTGGTGCCAAACTGAGTATAATTGAATAGAGGAAAAGTCTGTGATGGACCAGAGGAACCATCCATCACCTGTCCATATGTTTCTCCCATTGTTTTGTAGCTCGTATGACCATTAATGGTTGTGTGTGCAATACAATCTGTACAGGATGATATATTCCCAGTAATCTTCACCTTGGCGCCAAACAAGGTGTAACCTAATGGAGCTGCAGGAGAAGTGTGGGATGGAAGACAGGAGCCACTCATCACCTCTCCATGGATATTTGCCATTGGTTTGGAGGTTGCATGACCATTAATGGTTGTGGGCACAATACCCTCTGTACAGGAAGGTATGTTCCCAGTGCCTTCCACGTTATTTCTAAACAGACTGTATGCAAAACCATCTCTGTCCACATTTCTTTCCTTATCTTCTACTTTCCTTTGTACAGGTAGTGTGCTGTTCATGATGGCTTTCACATCATATCTGCTTGTGGCAAAGTTTGTCACAGCTTTTTCGCCTCTCAATTTAATGGCAGCAATGTCATAAGCCTCGGCTGCCTCTTCCTGACTGTCTGTGAGTTAAAACAAGAATCATTAGTTTTTTTATCTGGTTTGATTATTGGATGCATTTATAATGAACTATAGTTAATTGTACTGTAGAAACATTTATTGGAAACATTATACTAGAAACTGAAAAAGATGTGCTCACTGAATGATCCCAGATGCAATTCCCTTTTACGCTCAACGGTCCATATCCTAGCCTGCCACCTTCCTCGACTTCTGGCAAACCATATGAGGATTTGTATTGCTATATTAGGTCAATGTTGGCTTTTATTTTAGTCAGATTATCTCAGCGAAATTTAAATTATTTTCATCTTTTAATATAAGATTATATGTTCATTCAAGTGAATTATTAAATCCAACCGTTGTACTCCGCGGCAGACTGATCTCCCCCTAGAAAAGCAAGTGCTACTCCTACAAAATTAACATTTCGTAAGGGTTTCAGAAAAGAAATATATACATTCAAATACAAAATAATTCATATCTTAATATGGATTAAAATATATATATATATCTGCTTGTGAAATGTATATAAATAAGTTCATAATTCAGAAAAAATTAATATTAATATCAGAACAATATGAGAAACTCAAAAAATTATATGTCTCCAGTTTACAATGTGTAAACATAAATTGAATTTACATTATGATAGGCCTCTATCAAGCTCCTTGTAAACTATTACACATTTGACTCCATGTTGAATTATGGTACTCACTGAGATCTTTGTCCAGATCTGCTGCTCTATACACATCTGCCTAACCCTTATCGGTGCATACATAGGAGAAATATAATTACCTCCTTATTAATTTAATATATTCTTGCCCTGAGATGTTCTTCATCTCTTTTAACTCGCCCACATAGTATTCTTTCTGCATTTGATAAAGGAAACCAGAAATATTAAGTGAAAAGTATAAATAGATAAGACTGACTGCATACAAAGGCTGAATTATACCGGAAAGCCAAACATTACACAATTTTAGCAGGCTGGCCATTTCATGAGGGAAAGTAGAAGCAGCACCAAAGGCGTTTTTCAGAGAATGTCGAATATCAGAAAATAGAATAGATTTGAAACTTCAGTAAAATTATACCGGAAAGTTCGTTATAGCTGATGGACCCCAAAACTTCAGAGCCGCCAGATCGTAAGCTCTTGCTGCTTTCTCCTCCTGATCATATCCACCTGCGTTACATCAACGGACAGTTAAATTACATATCAATTAAAACAGTTAAATTACTTATCACTTAAAAGAAAACCAAGGCATGAATTCGAATCTCTTAATGAATGTATGTCAAACCAATTAAATGCATCTGCTTACCGAGATAGACTGGAGAATCCAATCATTATCCAGAATTGAGGAATCAGAGAAAGATGAGTGATTGAAGTACTCAAATTAGTATCCAAAAAAAGAGTTGAACTAGTTATTAAATATCTAGTTTAATCATATATAGATGAAATTCTTTCACATCCTTAAAAGTAAGCCTATAAAAGAACTTTGGGAGATTCTGCTTCAAAGCATGGAATCCTTAGAAATAACTTTCTAAACATACCTGACTTTAGTTTCTACTAGAACCCAAAGGCCTGTAAAAGGAAAAGGGTTTAATGCATAACCTTTAAAAATAGGACTTTATAAAACTAACCTTTTTTACGCTTACGGGTATGACCGTCTTTTGGGAAGCTGGTGTCCCACAGTTGGGCTTCATATCTCCTTCCACATTTATGCCTACATTGAATCCCACATGATCTTGTTTCAAATTATCATTTAATTTCAATCTACAAAAATCTCTATAAATGTAATTGTAAACACACCATGTAACTCCACGGTACACAGAACTTCTTTTATCAAACATAACGTTGGATGTGTTTTGGGGGTCCATCACCTTCTTACTATTGGATTCTGCATATATAAATAATAAATAGGATACTCAGATCCAACCTAAAATAAAAGTTCATTAAAAAATAATATGTAAAAAAAATAGTAAGTATATTATCTATTTTCATTTTAATTAATATTATCAGTGAAGGAAGCCAAATCAAAATACGGGATCATAAAAAATGCTGAAAGGTGAAGTACTTACAATCTTAAAGAAGATTATTGATGAGTCATTATGATATAAAATTTTATTCAACCGACTTTATGTTTGACAAGTTTAGAAGATCTGAAGTATGGTATTTTTAAATAGAAAATATATTTCATCTTAAAAACACAGAGATTACATGTGCTTTTATCTTTTATCAGTAATTAAAAGCAGGCTTTGAGAAGGATCTAAAACTTGATATAATAAAACAACATGAAAAACATAATGAAAAAAGGACAGTTCAAGGAGTCCCACAAAAGATATAGCTCATACAAATTAGATCAAGCCAAAGCAACATCAAACGAACAAAAAAACAATAAAAAGTCAAGATTCAAAAAAATCTATAGTATAACCTGTTCTGGCCTTTTTGGCCTGTTCTACTGTTAGGAACCGAACTATCTTTTGCTGTTTTTAATGTTTAATTCCTAAATTCTTTGTTTCGGGTTTCACGAACCTGTAAAACCCGTTTTACTTAATCAAAAACAAATCTATAGTATTACCACAAGGTTTAAGAGAAAATAATAAAAAAAATATAAATCAATAGTTAACAAGATCTATACCTTCCATGAAATAAGTGAAATATAGAAACAGATTCTTTAGACTACAAGAAGCCCACCTCTTAAATTCTTATGTATTATGTAACACCTAAAACAAGACAAAATTGAGAAAAATAATTGTCTTCAAAAATTGAGTAGCTTAAAAAAATTATAGCTAAATCTAACAGAAATATGACATAGGAGAAATTAGTAACATGATTAAAAATACAAATATAAAACTATATTCTAAAGATTTAAGATTTAATATCCTCAAATGATTATCTTATCCTAGAATTCTTCAAAATGAACATAATTCTTTAAATATATAAGATTAGTACCTTCTGTGACCCTTCACAACTCTTTAGATAAGGAAGTAAAGAAAACTATTATAGATTGAGGGTGATCAATCTTATTAGAAAGACTTTCCTTTCAATCTCTTCAAAGCAATCAAAATCAATGCCTTTGAAGCATATATTGGAAGGATGCAATGTTTTCATTACCAAATATTTTACAAGCTTCTACCTATATAGAGGTACAATCCTCAAAATTTGGAATTTTAGGAATTTTAGGTAAAAAGAAGTTACTTATGTCAATCAAATCAAATGTGATTTCTATTTTTTTAAGGTTGTAATTTGCATGTCATTACTTTTATGATTGTAGGATTTATAAATAATTATTTTAAAAGTATAAAATAAATGACTATCACATGCTTCACATTTCTCTACTTCTTTATATTGTAATTTCACAAATACTAATACCGGAACTCATACAAGGATTTACTATCAAAGAGATCACATGGCATTACCTTTTAAAGTTGTAATCTCCATTATCTAACCACTCAAATGTCATTAATTTTTTAGGGCTTTAAAGTTTACAAATGTTAAGGTTGAAACTTAAAAAATAGTTTAATACCTAATTGTTCACATGGATTACTATTTTTGATTACAAAATGATGGACTATGGAATGACTCTCACACCAATACTTCTAAGGGTTATAATCTTACAAATACTGAAGTTGAACTCACAATACGTGTTAGTGCACCTATATATATGTATGGAAATTACTCAAAAAATAATTTAATATCTAATCATTCACATGCATTACAATTTTCACAATTATCTATGTTGGAATTCACAAAAAGGTCCACTATGGAATGACTCAAATACCATTACTTTTAAGGGAGAAATCACAAATAACTTGTTAAGGGTGCACCTATATATGTACATAAATTACATGTTTGTATACTAATAGAATATTTTGAGGAATAAGGCACTCTGATGAGAAAGAAATATATTCTTTTGATGACTAGCTAAGGAGGTTTTACATATATCTGAATAAGGATAAGGATGGGTGATAAAAATGAGTATTATTTCAAGAACAATACGGACACCTATATCATCAATATTAATAATGAAAAACAAATGGTTATCTTTTTATTTTAATTTTATTATATGTAATATATTATTTATTTTTTAAATGTTTCTTTTGGGATATATATATATATATATATATA
>MU225620.1:1377903-1388113 GCA_018584345.1 Thuja plicata | reverse complement strand
CTGTGAAAATTGACATTCAGATTCTTAGGCCCTTACAAAATCAAAAGGTATACATGAGCACATATCACTGATGACTAAAAATAGACCCTAAGAGTGATTATCCCTAATTACATATAGATATAATCTGGAAATACTAACAACCATAGAAGATTGTCAAAAAAGATTAACAATTTACTCTTTCATAGCCACTAGTTTTGTATCACCCTTTATTTCATGAAGACCCATGTTGTCCTCGTTGCATCCTGAGATGACAAGTGAGGACAAATTTCACTGTCCTACACTATGTTTGGGGTTCACCATTAGTTTTTCCACATTCTCAGCAAGTTCACTTTCTAATAACATGAATAATGCACTCACTGTTTGATTGACTAACAAACAAAATTCCTCCCCAAGCACCCTCTCATTGGTTTGCAAATCATATTTCAAATGCATGAAAATATATTGGTCCAAGGCTTTCTTGATACCATCATAAACATTCATATATGTATGCCCATTATTTGAAAGATGAAAAGGAAATATGCCTCTGACATATGCTTGGCCCTCCCAAAAGCCATAATCTTGAATATCTCTAAGAATTATGTTATTCTCCTTCAGATAGTGTAGAATTTTTAGCATAAATCTGCTCTATTTTTTATATGTTTCTGCAAGCTCTATTTTTTATCATCTTCTCTTTCATTTCCCAACATTTATTCAACAAATCATTTACATCTTTATGCTCTTCTTTCATCTTGTCATTCTCTTTCCTCAGCCCTTCACTCTCGCTTAAAATATCAATATTTTCTTCATTTATGCCATGTAAGTATTCTTGCAATACATAAACCTCTTTCTCTAGTCTCAATAGGTTCTCCAAATTTTAAGGAAGTATTTCTTCTTTAGCATTTCATCTTTAGCTTTTAGAGCTTCTTCAACAATTTACTTGGCATCCTCGGCAGCTCTTCTTCCTTCAAGTTCTTTACACATTTTGCTAGACTGACTTTCAAGTTCTCTTTTTGAGATTTTCCACTTCTTCTTTAAGTCCAATGTTCTTATCCATCAGATCTGCAATTTCTTTATCCGATTCTTTAGATATACTACCTTTAGGCAGTTGTTTAATGTAATCTTGACTTTAACTCAATTGCTCAGTAAGTTCTCTTCTTCTTGCAAGTGAGTTCCTCAGCCTTTTTTCAGTTCGTTGAAATCTTTGTTTGCATCCTCAAGCTGCCTCTCATACTTGTATTTCTCCATGTTGGATTTTAGGGATCTTAGCCTCAAGCGGTAAAGCTTAATATGAAGAAGACCAGTGCTTTGAACCAATTTTTAGTATGAAAATGTTTTAAGAAGGGTGGGGGGGATGAATCAATGCAAAAAAGTACTTAACTAATTTCACCATAAATCTAACAAAGCTAATCAACAACTTCCAAATAATGAAACATACAACAAATAATATCAAATATAAGTAAATAACATCAAGCATCGACATAAGAATCACACATAAAACATATATTTTTCACATAGAAACCCTTGTAAGAAGGAAAAAACTAGGATGAGCATGACACCAACAAGTCGATTTAAAAAAGTATTTTCCCTATTAGGAGCTACAATGCCCTGTCAAGGGTTCACCCTGCTAAAAGTAATTAGTGACTTGTTAGAAGTACTAAAAGACTTGTTAGATTCTACCTCACTATAGGATTTTAAACTTCAATTAATAAGTTACCATGTTAAAGGATTCACAATAAAGATCTGTTAGGATCTACACTATTAAGAGATTTGACCTGCTGTAACTATTAGGGAACAACATAAATAATAATCTCTAGAATGACACTACTTGCCTATCAAATCAACTTTTCTCTTTTTCTTTTTGATGTTGTATTGATATTTTCTTCTTCAATATCTGATCGCTCCACTTGAAAATATGATCGTAACCCTAAATCAAACAATTTAGATCTCCTTATATATTGTTGTTCTTAAGTGACTTAAGACCTAAAAACATTCCATTAAAATCAACACAAAGTATTGGAAAAACACCTCAAAATAAGACTAAAAAATACCTAACATGTCACCCCCAGACATAATATCCATGTTGATGACCAATAACTAACTTCAGATGCATTGCCTTAAAAATTTTTATCATGAAACTATGATCGTTGACCCAATAGGTACACAGTCTTGCTCACTAGAAACATAATTTACTCAAATCATTGAATTATCTAACGCTTTTAGAATCATGGATTAACCTACCCATATAAATGTCATCTCTAAGATCGCAATGTCTGATTTGCACCACACATCAACCTCTAGCAAATTTACTAACTAAAACTATTCTTGTTGAACTCTTTCTCTTCACCGGTCAACATACTTAAGTGTTTCTTCCTTTATCGATCCTGTAAAGATCTTACAGGTCACTCCAATCATGTTAACCGACTATGTTTCCATGAATGACAACCAATTATAAGAGGTTGGATCAGGGTGCTAGCAACAACTTGAGTCCACTTTTTTGCCAAAAAATGGAATTTTTTTCCCTGCTTTTTCAAAATTCATCCCAATTGGTCAAAAAATTTGAAGCTCTTAAAGATTGAATCTTAAGAAAATTTAGTAATATTAAATGTAATACTCAAAGTCTCGTTTCCCAATATGCAATTTATATAAATACCCAAATAACAAAAAATGTATTTCACTAGGTGTTTCCAAAAAGAACTATTTAAAACTCATCTTTTTGGGACCTTCCATGCCTGTGTACGATAACCATAATTTGACCTAAATGAAAGTATTTTTTTCAATCCTTTTTGAATATCACTTTTAAGTGACTCAAGATTGATGAGCTTATTTATTTGTATTTTTTTACTGAATATATTTTTTTCTACTCTTTTTATTGGGCGTAATTTTTTTATTTGGAAAACCCCTCGTGTACGACAAGCATAAGTTGACCTAAACTCCTCTTTTTTGATTTTTTAATATTTATAAAAAAATTTGAAAATAATTGTCTTTAGTTTGATGTCATATAATTTGTTTTTCAAAAAATATGAAAATAAATTAATGTTATAAAAATAAAGAAACCTTCTTATTAACTATTTTATTAGAAATTATTTAAAAATTAAAACAATTAGTCAAATTTAAAAATAAACTATGTATTTATGATATATGTTATCATGTCTAAAATGGGTTTTAATTTGGTGGAAAAAATTGTTAGAAAACATCTTTTTCCAAAAGTGGGTTTCGCACGCAAAAAGTTTCGCTAGAAGTGGACTCAACTTCTTGCACTTACCCATCATGAAAACTACATTATTTTATGTTTATATGTTGATGACATGTGTGTAGCTAGGTCTAACATGGATCACATCAGAGAGTTAAAAAAAATAGTTGGAAAAATCATTTTCAATAAAGTATTTGGTGGTACAAAAACAAATCGATGGTATAAAAATTTGTAGAGATAAGAAAAACTAAAAATTGGCTCTATCTCAGGTAGAATATGTTGAAAAGGTGTTGCAAAGATTCTCTATGGCAAATGAAAAACCTATTAGTACACCTTTTCCTAGTCATTTGAGATTGACTAAGAATATGTGTCCAAAGACATAAGAGGAGGAAAAAAAATTCACGCTACCCTATTCTTCAGTTGTAGGAAGTTTAATGTGTTAGATGGTATGTACTAAATCTGATATTGCACATGTAATAGGAGTTGTTAGCAGGTATATGAGTCATTCTAGCATTGAAAATTGGAATATGTTAAAATGGATTCTCAGATACTTGAGAGGTACATCCAACAAATGTTTATCTTTTAGGGGATCTATTACTTCTTTATAAGGCTATGTTGACTTAGATTTGGCAAGACACATTGGTACTAGGCAGGGTACAATAGGATATGCTTTTACTGTCACTAACACAGTGGTGAGTTGGATCACCAGGTTATAAAAGGTAATTTCTTTATCCACCATAGGTGTAGAGTACTTAGTTGAAACAAAGGCAAGGAGGGAGATTATATGACTGCAATCCTTAATGGAAGAATTGGGAAAAATACAAGTTAAAAATTAATTATTTATTAATAGTCAGAATACCATTCATCTTGCCAAGAATTATGCCTTGCATTCAAAGACAATAAAATATACTATTGAGTTATCAATTCATTCGGTCGGTATTGGATGATTAATAGTTAAGACTAGAAAAGATACATACAGATGAAAATCCAATGGATATGTTTACAAAGGTAGTGACAAGGGACAACTTAACTCCTCCTCAACTTTGGTTGGTCATGACTAAAACAATACAACAAAACAATAGAGTCAAAGGTGTTTATTTCAGTGGGAGCTACAGGGGTAGTAGTATTTCTACATGATCAGTCTCCATGTAAGAGATTGTTTAGTGTGGAGCCTGATCAGTCTCCAAGTGTGAGATTTTTGGTTTGTGGTAACTGATCAGGCAAGTACTGTACACTTTTCTACAATTTATGGGGTTCAGAGAAATGCCCAAAAAACATTTTTTGGTTAACTCATCTGGCATTTTTTGGGTTGAATTTTCAACCATTTCCTTAGTTTGAATCGTCAACCATTTCCCTAGGTTATCCTATCAAGCATGTTTGACATTTAGAGTTTTTCTATAATAAAAATGGTCTTAGAGTTATGGCTTGTTAGAGTGAAGAAGTAATGTAGCATTTGTCGTAGTATTGAGTTGTAATGGATTGTTGGTTGTAATCTATTGAAATTAATGGATAATAATATTTGACTTTGTGTTTCGTAGACATAGCCTAGGATTGCATGAATGACGTTGAATCTAGGTCTTCTTGTTCTACTTATGTGTGCTTTGTTCCTTTGTATTATTGGTTATATTTTCATACAACTATTAGATTTTGTCTTCTAAGCCTAACACCTTGGAATTTTTCTTGATAGTTATCACTCTTATGGGAGACTTCTTGAACATACTCACACCAATTACCAAGCTTCAAGTACATGTTTTGGATATATTGTTTTGCCTTGGGAGTTTCTATCTTTAGTTAGCTATCTGATTCTTACTTCGTGGTGTTGAGGAGAGACTCTTCACCTAACTCTTTTTTATCTTTTAGAGTGTATTTATATTATCTTGATCTTTCTATTAATATTTATTATCATATATATTTCATTATCACTTATCTATCATTATTATTTCTATTCAACTATTGTGGATGTTGAGGCAGCAAATAAGAGATATGGCTAACGCATGTCTCTAAATAACCAATCCTAACAAAATTTCTATTTATGTGTGTGCAAATATCTTTGAGGATAAATCTAAAAAAAATTTACTTCATCAAATGTAAAATATTATGTTCTCTTATTCCTCTCTTGTATTCATAATTATTTTCCCAATATATTTGTATCTGTCATTATATTATTTTGTAATTTTTTCATTTTGTATATTTTTTTACTCTCTTTTAGATTTATTTTCTTTCAAGGCATGTCCTCCATACTCTATCTATGTGGATTTCTAGTGTAATTTACTATCCTTATGTACCCATACCGTCATACATGAGATGTTTCTAGTGTCTAAGCCAGTGATCTTGTAGTTCTTACTATGTCTTTGTGACAATTATATCTTTCCATTTCCTTAATCTAAACATTTTCACCATGTAGCATATTTGGGCTATTATAATCTACATTCATTAAGTGTTTGTTTAATTAAAGTTACTTGCATTTAATATACTTTAGATTAATCGAAACACATTAAAATCCTCTTAAAAAAAAAACAATTTTTTTATTAACTCGTCAAGTATTTTTGGAGTTGACTCATCAACCATTTCCCTAGGTTCACCCGACAATCAAGTTTTATGGTTAGGATTTTTCTATAAGTAAAGCCATGTTAGGGTTATGGCTTGTTAGAGTGAAGAAGTATTGTAGCACTTGAAATGGTATTGAGTTGTCATGGATTGTTGGTTGTAATATGGTAAAATTACTAGATAATAATATTTGACTCTCCATTTGGTGGATATAGCCCAGGCTTGGATGAACCACATTAAATCTGTGTCTTCTTGTTCTAATTATGTCTTCTTTATTGCTTTGCATTATTGGCTCTATTTGCATATAACTCTTAGATTTTGTCTTCTAATCCTAACACTTTGGCATTTTTCTTGACCGTTCTCACTCTTCTCTGATACTTCTTGAAGATACTCACACCATTTTCAAATCTTCAAGTACATTTTTTGGATAGTGTTCTAGCCTTGTGTGTCTCTATCTTAACTCGTGTATCTTATTATTACTTTGTGGTGTTGAGGGGAGAATCTTTACCTCACTCTTTTGCATCTTTTGGAGTATATTACTATTATCTTGATCCTTCTCTTAATATTTATTACCACTTATCTATCAATGTTGTGTATATTCAACTATTATGGATGTGGAGGCACCAAAGATTAGATCTGACTAAGACGGGTCTCCAAATAACCAATCCTAACACTTTTTCCATTTACATGTGTGAAAATTTATTTGAGGAGAATCTCAACTAATTTACTTCATCAAATGTCAAATATGATGTTTTGTTCTTCCTCTCTTTTATTTACCATTATTTTCACAATATATTAGTATCTCTATCATTCTATTATTTTTCCATTTTTCCATTTTGTATATTTGTTTAGTCTCTATTAGATTTACTTTCTTTCTATGCATGTCCTCAATACTCTATCTATGTGGTATGCTAGTGTGATTTACTATCCTTATGCACCCACACCGTCAAACATGACCTGCGCTAGTGTCGAAGGTAGTGAGCTTGTAGTTACTACTATGTCTTTGTCATAGCTATCACTTTCCATTTCATTAATCTAAACATTTTTACCATCAAGCATATTTGGGATATTAGCATATACATTCATCAGGTGTTATTTTAATTAAACTCACTTGCATTTAATAGACATTAGATTAATCAAAACACACTAAACTCCTCTTCAAAAAAATAGAAACATTTAATCCCCTTAGCTTTGTGTGCTAGTAGAATAGAGGTGGTACAATGGAAGGTTCATCCTTCAGATTTTAACAGGCCTCTAGGCTGGTTCATTTTTCCTTCACCATATTTTGGTAAACCTGATGTGAACTAGCAAATTTTTTAATCTTATTGACAATCCTGTCACAAACATGGTGTCTATCAATCCAATTTCTCTACCTTCCTAGTGGGTTCATGAAATGACAATCGTATTCACCCCTCTAGATGAACCAGATAGTAGAGAGCCTCCTCATGTCTACCTCTTAGCACTGGTAAATTTCATCTATGTTAGAGGCATCTTTTTTGATCCTATGTTTTCTATGTAGATGTGATCATTAAGGAGGTCCTCTTTTTCAATCGATTGAATATGTGAGATACAACAAGTTTTCTGCCACCATCTTGACACATTAAGAACAATGCCTTCTCTCTTTGGGGTCTACCATTTTGATAGTTTATATGGTTTCCATAGAGGTCTTTTGAATATTTATTGTAATTCTAGAATCCATCCTCTTCAGGGCCATGCTAGGTATCCCCTAGTTGAATTCTATGGGAGTGATCCCATCGGTTATCCATAAGTTCTTAAAGTTTCCTCACAAGGGGACCATTCACACTGTCTAGGATACTAGATATCATCCCTTTGTGTCCAATGGAGGCTTCTCCCTTGATCATTTCTATCCTTCTTTGATAGGGCCCCTATTTCCTTGTTAAAAACATAACTTTTCTCACCTATGAGCCATTTAAGGCCAAATAAATGAGCATAATATCTATAGCGCCTCCTCTTTCTTATCACTCTCATGATGATAAATATTTTTCACCTTCTATATGTTTCTTATTATGGGCTCAAGGAAAGAAAATTCCCCATGGGAAGTTTCCTCACCTTCTTCAAGCAATGCATGCTCTAGTTGTGCCTTCTATTTTGGCATACACATCTAATATAGATAAAGGAAAGGCATAAATTCTCCCAAAGCCCAGGGTGTGTCTACCTCTTCCTAACCCAATTACCTTAGATTTACCTCACCCTAAACTCTATGGCTAGAGTAAGAGGTATCATAAGATCATGCAATCTCCTCTATCATTTGTTTCTCAACCTTAAGGGGCACTATCTATTCAACTAGCTACTTGCAAGGTAAAAAGATGAAGGTTTCCCATGACTGAGCCAATAGTTCATGCATCATCTCCACTTGCTACTCCCTTTTTAGGGTTTTCCTCTTTTTTATTAATGATATGGATAGCCTCCCCCATGGGGAAGGATGGTTTTATACCTTCATATTCTTCCTAGCCTAGCTTGTATCTAAATAAAAAGTATCTTGTGTTTATCGTTAAGCATCATCAACGGGAGAAGGATCTAGCTCTTGAGGATGCTACAATAATAGAGAGTGTGTCTTCTTATCTTGTGTCTATACTTACTTCAACTACTTCCTCAAGCTCCACTTACGCCATGATTTCAGCCTCATCAAATCCTCACTATAATGTTTGTTTTGTCATACTTCCCATACACTTGGAGTAAACATCAAGTCCCATACCAAATGGGTCCAATTATTCATCTCTCCTTTATAGGATTTTTCATTAGTCACCTAAATCCTAAATGTCCCACCATTTGATGAGCTAGTAAATATATTTAAAATCCAAGTATGTTTAGTGTAGTGATGCCTACCCATCATGTGTAACCCCATCTTAGGAGCATCATACTAGCTTTCCTAATGTCTTGAAGGTTTCTACAATCAAGTGGAGGTCTTCCCCTTTGTCTTTTAAGAGGAAGTTTGAGTAAGGCCCTACCTTTGGGTTCATGAATCAAACATTTTCTCCAATGGATCATTTATAGGTGTTCATCCTTGTAGTGGAGTAAGCTCTATATTCTCCTAAGTTCATCTCTACCCCTTTTACTAAGGCCAGTTGAGAATATTTTTCATCTGCAAATCTTCATGGGTCTCCTACAAGAATTGAGACTTCATATTTGACTCATTCAAGGATATTTTGATAATTGTGATGATCTTTACATTGTACTTATCACTCACCATAGTCAAGCTTTTGGATGATAACATTGAGGTGGCTTCACCCCTCTCCATATGAGCAGTATTAAGAGGATGATGATATACTGATGGAAATTTTATAAGGGCAGTACCTACTTCTACATATTTAGAATATAGTGTACCTTTTGTGTTCTCTAGTGCTTGTCTTTCACTGGTGTTTCCTCTTGGAAGACCCTTGTACTCAATTGGTACCTAAAAAAATGGAAATTTTTTTGTTGTGTATTTATTGTATTTTTCTTCTTTATCTTACATCTATTGTATATTTTATTTTTGAAATTTGGGGATAATTCAAAGTGTTTAGGGCATTTAGGCACTCCTTCCATGTTGTCGCAATTTTTATCTATACTTTGACTTCATGTTCTTTTATTCACATCCAAGTGATGGTTGGTAGTGATGAAGTATCCCTTAGTAGTATGTATCCTTTCTCTTCTAGGCTCTGATGCCAATACATTAGATCCTCATGTCTCTGTGCACATGTTGTATAATTATGTGTTTCCCATTATGAAGTGACATTCCATGGAAATATTTTGTATGTTGACCTACCACAATGTCTTTTCTCTCCTTGGTATATCTTATGCTCCCTTGTAAACCATAGTCCATTCCAAGGGGAGCTATTTTTATCTATGTATTCATGTGTTGGATTTAGATTTTATTTAACAATAAATATGTCTCTACACCACAAAATGGTCTCACAAAAAAATAAAAAATTTGGTCTTAGTATCTACCATTGGGAGGGGCCAATCCAATATCTTTATGTCTCAATATTTCCCTACTATATGCCTCTCTAGATTAATTCCCTGTGTAGTCGCATATCCTGAAGTTTCTTTATCACAGGCCTATCTAGATTACGTTGGGTTCCAATAAGAAGTTGAGACCACTTTTTAGACAAAAACTGGAATGATTTTTCCCGTTTTCTCAAATTTGTCATGTTTCAGATGAATATTTGAAGCACTTTGAGATTGAATCTTTAAAAAAGTAAATAATATCTTACTTGCAGTAATCAAATTCTACTTTCCAAATATGTAATGTATTTTAACATCCAAATGATAAAATTTTGTTTTCAATATGCTTTATTAAAATCCCCATTTTAGAACTCCCCATTTCAGGAGCATACTATGCCCATGCAACACAAGCAAAAATTTACCTAAATGAAATTATTTCTCTAAATCATTTTGGGGAAAGGTATGTAACACAGCTAAGACTCATGACAATATTTTTTTGTTGAATATATGTGTGTGTGTGTGTGTGTGTGTCTATATATATATATATAT
>MU225620.1:1337090-1375596 GCA_018584345.1 Thuja plicata | reverse complement strand
CACACATATATATATATATATATATATATATACAGTTGTTTTCTAAATCTCTCATGTACGACAAGCATAAATTGACCAAAACATTTTTTTAATTTTTTTTTGAAGTGTCTAGAATTGTCTATAGTTTGATCTCATATAATGTTTTTGAAAGAAAATTTCAAATAAAAAAGTTATTTAAAGAATAACATAGCCCATTAGCTCTTGTTTGTAGACATATTTGAGTAGAAATTCAATCATAAATAGATAAAATAATCAAATTTACAAACCAATTAGATATTTGGAATTTGCACAGTCTGATCTATAATGGGTTTTTATTTTGTCAAAATATTCCTCTGAAAACATCTTAAGATATATGTCTATATTCCTTATTTTGTATGGGCACTAGTAGAGCCTTCACGTTATAGGTCAAACCAAGTCCAAGGCTATGGTTCGTTTACCCAAGCTTCTTTCCAAGCCAAAATCCACTCACAAAAGCGGGCTTGAAATTCAATTTTTTTAGAAATGGAGTCTTTTTTAGTAAAAATGACCTCGTTTAGCTTTTTTTTTTTAAATCATAACGTATAAATGACTCAATGGAAGGTTTTCTTTTAAAAATAATATTTTTTTTCAAAATGGGATCCTATTTTAAAATGGGGTCCCATTTTTTTTTCAAAATTGGATGCCATTTGTTTTCAAAATGGAAAACCTCTTTGAAACATGATCATGTTTTAAAAATTTTAGGCTTGGGATCATGAAGCTAAACAAGAGCCTATTCATTCTAAGAGGGAACCTTTTTTATCGAGTGTGATTATGCAATTTTGGCTAGGTATGAAAGTGATGAACTATAACTGATTGAATGCTTGAAGATGATAAGTTGTTGATCAATGAGATGCAAAAGTGAATGCAGGACAATAAATTATTTAATGTATTGTATTTTCATTGATGTCAACTTGATATAGTTTGATTGTTCATACACATAATATCATAACCTTGAAGATCTGAAGAGACAAAATTTATGTTGTCGGTAAAATATAAAAAGTATGTATACACCGAGTGTCAGTGAACACTGAGCAATTCATAGTGTATATCAAGGAAGTGTTACCGAGCTAGTGTATACTGAGCACCAGAGTAACTAGAGTTAATGAGCGAGCACAACTGGAGTTAAAGAACAACAAAATTGCTTAACTGGTAGAGCTTTATTTTGTGATTGAATGATTTATTATTTTATTTTCAATGATCAGTTAAACTAAAGCATGGAAGGAGATTTAAAGTGTGTTTTATTCACAGTTACCAAAGATATACCTACGAAATAAAACAAAAGGAGAGATTTATGGGATAAATTAACACATGGAGAGTTTTATGGATCAAGAATTGATCTACGACAAAAATAAGGAGATTGAGGGGCTAATCATGTCTCTATAAAGAGACAAGGAATTCATTATCAATGAGAGGAATGTTGAATATATTTTGTGTGAAGATAGAATTATTCATGTAGATCTGATTATACAGAATGAAGAACAGGACCAAGGAATTCTGCAAACATCGAGCAATAGAGGACAGAGCATTCATCGAGTAGAAGAAAGAAAGAAGGAAAAGGAACTGAAGTGTATATTGATCAGAGAGGTATTATAGAACTAACAAGAGATCTGAATATTTACAAATCAAAGTTGTATTTTGAACAAATCATTTACTATATCACTTTAACCATTGATTCAGAAAATCTCTTAACCGAGTGGGATGTAATAGTCCTTATTGTATTGAGATACTCAAGAATATCACAAGGTTTTGTTGTTGACAGCATAGTGAGTGCTAGGTAAAATGATAAATTATTGATTTTAAATCCTCTAACAAGGTCGCACATAATAGTGTGTATTGTAACCTTTAACTAGGTTGTCTCTTCACTGAGCTCACTTCAGAAGAGTGAAATTATTTTGGGTTACTGGTCCTGTGTGGTTTTTCCCGTATTGGGTTTACATGTTAAAATATATGTGTCAAATGTGTATATGTTTCATTGCATTGATATTTTTCTTTAAACATTATTGAAACTAGATTGGTTGGCTAAATCTAAGTTTATTTGATGCTACTCAGTAAAGACGAGAAAAGATAAAAAAAAATATCTCACCAAGAAATTTGTATTTGTTAAAGTTATCTATGGCATACATCTTGTTGAAATTAGACTGTAGGATAAATGAGGCTATTATATTTAAGAAATGATTTTTTTATTGAATTTATGGAATAATTATTAAGGCCACTAATTCACCCACCTCTCAGTTATTCTAACAATTGGTATCAATGCTTTGGTGCTTGGAAGAAAAGTTTAAAGGGACTTAAGCTAAAGATCACCAGCTGAGTAAAAGGGATGTGCCTAAGTTGAACAAGGACAACTTTGCATCATGGAAAAGTAGGATAAGACTTCATCTATCTGGTATTGGAAATGATGTCACACAATACTTAGATACTGAATATGTTGCACCTACTGGACCTCTGACTGTTGATCAATTAAGAGAGAAACATGAACACAATTTTATGATGATAGAACTTGCTTCTTCACTAACCTATGCTGAATTTGAAGATATTAAATCATGCACCTCTGCAAAGAAAATATTGTAGATATCAAGATAGTACATGGAGGAAACACTAATGTGCTAAGAGATAAAGATAAAAGCCTAAGAGTAAAGTTTGATGACCTGAGAATGAATGAAGGAGAGAACATCACTCAGTATAGTGATAGAACCAAAGAAGTTGTTAATTTTATCCATGGAGTAGGAGCATTACTTGAGAAAGAAATAATTGTAGGTAAAATTCTAAAAACCTTCCTACCTGTTTATGCTATTAGAGTATCTACAATTCAAGAAATGAGAGAAATAGAAAATAAGATTGTTACTCTTGATAGTTTGATTGGTAGACTTATTTCATTTGAGATGAAAAACTATGACAACAGTGTCTTACCTACTATTGAGTCTCCATTCAAGTCTTCTCTAAAAATAAAAAAATCTAGTAACAAACACACTATGAGAAATGATAGTGACAGTGATAGTGATGAAAAAGAACTTGATGAACTTGAAGCACTAATGGCTAGGAGATAACATAGAGGTAAAGGAAGATATAAAGGTAAATTACCATTGGTGTATTTTAATTGCAAAGAAATTGGACATTTTGTTTATAGATGCCCTAACAAGAGAAAGGATGAAAGAAACAATGACAAATCTTATGAAAAGAAGTATGAAAAAAGTGATGACCGAGACTATAGAAGCATTTGAAACTCTGACAGAAGAGATAACTGAGATTACAAGGATAAAGGCAAGAAGGCTTGTTACCTGGTTGAGAACAAAGCTGAAAATTCTGGTACTAAGTCTGATGAATATATTGAGGTAGTATTTGTTTCTATGAAGGATGATTTAGATGAAGAAGAAAGGTATGTTTAAACAAAACTGATATATAAGGTTAGCAAAAAATATGTCTCGATTATTGATAGTGGTTATACTCATCACACAACTGGAGATAAAGGAAAGTTAGAAACTTTTGAATATTATAATGGTGGATCTATTAGGGTGGGTAATGACTGACCTTTCCCAGTTGAAGGAAAAGGTATCATCACATTGAATAATCTGATCAAATGTGAAAATGTATATTGGGTGAAAGGACTTAAATATGATCTGTTGAGTGTTTCATATCTAAACAACATAGGTCATCGAGTTGCATTTGAGAACAAAAGGCAATGATCTATAATGGAACATGAAATTTGATTCGTACTAGTGAACAAATAGAAGGTAATCTATTCTATCCTGATAATATTGAGAAAACTTGTTTATTGGCTAGAAATGAAGATGTTTGGTTGTGGCATAATAGCTTATGTCATGTGAATTTTGACAACATAGTTAAGATAAGTAATAAAAGAAAAGTGAGAGGCTTACTAAGTATTTCAAAGCCTGACCATATTATGTGCAAGGATTGTCAAATAGGAAAAATGACAAAGTCTAGTTTCAAGAGAAAAAAATACACATCAAATGCTATTTTGGAGTTAGTCCATAATAACTTATGTGGACCAATGACAACAAAGAGCTATTATGGTGATAGACACTTCATTCTATTTGTTGATGACTATTCTAGGTTGATGACTGACATGTTCTTAAAAGACAAATCTAAAGAATTTAAGATGTTCGAATGGTATAAAGCTAAATTTGAAAAATAAAGTGGAAAAGAACTAGAATGTTTAAGATCAGATAGAGGAGGAGATTTTATTTCTGATGAATTCACTAACTTTTGTAAGGAGCATGGGATTACAAGACATGTCTCTGCACTGATAATACCACAACAAAATAGGATTACTGAAAGGAGGAATAGATTAATTGTTGATTGTGCTAGAACACTGATGATTGAAAAAGGAATCACACAAACATTTTGGAGAAAAGGTGTAAGTACTGATGTCTATACACTTAACTAAGTTCAATTGAAGAAAGACACAAATAAGACACCTTATGGGCTTTGGTATGGATACACACCAAATGTGAGTTACTTTAGAATTTTTGATAGTCAATGTTATATACTGATAGATGATAGAAATGGGAAACTTGACTCTAAAAGTGATGAAGGAATATTTCTAGGATATTCTAGGAAAATAAAAGCTTATAAATGTCTGAACAAATCTTCTAACAAAATCATTGAGAGTGCAAATGTTAAAGTGGATAAATTTGCTAAGAAAAATGATGAGGAAAGCAGAAAGGAACCTGAATATTACAACAAATTTATCTACATAGAAGAACCTGACATCTTTCTCGAGTGATAGAACAATGCAACCAAGCAACAACCTACACACACCGAGAATCAAGAAAATGCTCACAATGGTGAACCAAGTGATAATGAAGATCTAAATGAAGTTCAAAATGATGAAGAAATCAATGGGGATAAAAGAGTAGGAATGAGAACAAGAATAAAGTCACTTAACAATAGATGTCTGATTTGTGATTTTGACCCTAAATCTATTATGCTGCACATGAGAATCAAGAATAGGTTAGTGCAATGAATGAAGAGATTGAACAGATTGAGAAGAATAAAACATGGACATTAGTTTCTAGGCCGAGTGACAAAAATGTCATTGGCACCAAATGGATTTTCATAAACAAATTTAATAAGAATGGAGAAGTCACAAGGAACAAAGCAAGACTGATATTCAAAGAGTATACACAAGAAGAAGTTATTGATTATGGTGAAACCTTTGCACCCAATGCTAGACTAGAAGGAGTAAGAATTCTACTTGCTTACACTGCTTTTAAAGGATTCAAAGTATACTAAATGGATGTTAAATCTGCATTTCTAAATGCTATACTAGAAGATGAGGTATACATTGAACAACCTGAAGGGTTTGTTGATCCTAACAAGAGAAACATGGTTTGTAAACTACACAAAGCCTTTTATGGATTGAAACAAGCACCGAGAGGATGGTATGAAAGACTTCACTCCTATCTCTTTAGTATTGGATTTGTTAGAACAAGTGACAACAATAATCTATATTTGAAAGGAGATACTAATGATATGACTTTGATTACTGAGATATTTTTTTATGATATCATATTTGGAGGTAATGATATTCTATGCAAGTCATTTTCTGATGAAATGAGAAAATAATTTGAAATTTCAATGTTTGGAGAGATCAAATTTTTTCTTGGCCTACAAATTCTACAATAGGATGAAGGCATCCACATCCAACAATCAAAATACATCAAAGAAGTTCTTAATATATTCAAGATGCACGACTCAAAACCAGTTCAAACACTCATGACAGTCAAATGAAAATTAACAAATCAAGACAAGACAGCCAAGGTAAATCATACCTTATACAGATCTATGATTGGCAAACTAATATATGTTGTACACACTAGAGCTGATATAGCACATGTAGTTGGTATAGATGCAACATTCTTCGCTAACCCTAAGGAATCACACATGACTACTGTTAAAATAACTTTAATATATCTAAAGAATACTAAAGACTATGGCTTGTGGTATAATAAAGAAGGCAAATTTGAGCGACAAGGCTATAGTGATTTTGATTGGGCTAAAAACATAGATGATAGAAATAGAACTACATGAGGAGCATTCTTTATGGTTGACAAACTTGTTACATGGATAAGTAAAAATCAAGGATGCATATCTCAATCAATTTTAGAAGTAGAATATGTAATTGTTGCTGCAAATTTCTCTAACATTGTATGGATCAAGAAATCGCCGAAAGGTATGATTGAAGAAATTATTGACCCGGTAATTATCTATTATGATAATACTAGTGCCATAAACATTTCAAAGAACCCTGTGATACATGCTAATACAAAACACATATCTATTAAGTATCATTTCTTAAGGGAACAAGTACAAGAGAAACATGTAATACTCAAATATGTACAATCCAAAGAATAACTAACAGACATATTCACAAAACCATTTCCATAAGATACATTTGAATACTAGGGGTTCGTCCCTTGTCTACTGGTTAGTAAACTAAGTTGGAGGCTACATCACCCTATGCATTGTCAAAAGATTAATCATGTTAATGCAAGATGAGACAAAGATTGCAATGATATATAAGTAAATTGAAGGTACTTATCTGAGACACACACCAGATACATTGTTTCCTAATATAGAGCTGTAATTTTTTTTTTGGCATTGATATCAAAGGGAGAGAGATATCAAATATCCATTAGGGATGAAATATCCATTCAGAAGAAGAGATTAAGATTCAATGGAGAGAAAGACTCAATGAAATAATCATCCATCGAAGGGAGAGAATTGGAGAGAGTTAACAGATTTTACAAGAAAGGGAGAGACATAATCAAAAGAAATAATTTCTACACCTATCCATTGAAGGAAATGAAGAAAGGGAGAGCACACAATAGAATCAAATCTAAGCTAGAAGATCTTACCAAGATTTAGATATTTGAATTGGTTATAGAACAATAAGTTTGGTATGTTATGGCATGTTTTATACTACATATTTCATAGTTTGTTTCCATCAATGCCAAATGCGGAGATTGATGAACTATAACTGATTTAATGCTTGAAGATGATAAGATGATGATCACCGAGATGCAAAAGTAAATGGAAGGCAACAAATCAGTTAATGTATTATATTTCCATTGATATCAACTTGGTATAGTTTGATTGTTCATAATATAATAACCTTGAAGATCTGAAGAGACAAAGTTTATGTTGTTAGTAAAATATAAAAACTCTGTATACACTGAGTGTCAACCAACACCAAGCTATTCACAGTGTATACCAAGCAAGTGTATACCGAGCACCATAGTAACAAGAGTTAACGATCGAGCATAACTAAAAATAATGATCGAGCATAATTGGAGTTAAAGAATGATAGAATTGCTTAGTTGGAAGAGCTATATTTAGGGATTGACTGATTCATTGCTTTATTTTCAATGATCAGTTAAACTAAACCATGGAAGAAGATTTAAAGTAGTTTTAATCATTGTTATCAAAGAGAGATTTATGGAATAAAGAAAAAAGATATCTTTATGGGATAAAGAAACATGGTGAGTTCTATAGATCAAGAAGATATCTATGACAAAAGCAAGGAGATTTAGTGGCTAATCATGTCTATATAAAGATACAAGGAATTCATTATCAAGGAGAGGAATGGTGAATATATTTTGTGTGAAGATATAATTCTTAATGTAGATCTGATCATACATGCTGAAGAATAGAACCAAGGAATTCTGCAGATACGAACTAAAAGAGGAAAAAGCATTCATCGAGAAGAAGAAAGAAAGAAAACAAAGAAATTGAAATTTATATTGATCAGAGAGGTATTATAGAACTAACAATAGATCTTAATATTTTCAAATCAAAGTTTTATTTTGAACAGATCATTTACTGTACTAGTTTAACCATTAATTCATAAAATCTATTAACCGAGTGGGATTTAATAGTCCTTATTGTATTGAGATACTGAAGAGTATCAAAATATTTTCTTGTTGACATGATAGTGAGTGCTAGGTAAAAAGATAAACTATTAGTTTTAAATCCTCTAACAAGATCCCACTTAACAGTGTATATTGTAACCATTAATAGGGTTGGCTCTTTAGCGAGCTCACTTGAGAAGAGTGAAATTATTTAGGGTTACCGGTCCCATGTGTTTTTTTCCCATATTGGGTTTCCACGTTAAAATATATGTGTTAAATGTGTATATGTTTCATTTCATTGATATTTTTCTTTACACATTATTGAAACTGGATTGGTCAGTTAACTCTAAGTTTATTTTTTGCTACTCGGTAAAGACTAGAAAAGATAAACAATATATCTCACCGAGCAGTTTATATTTGTTAAAGTTATTTATGACATACATCTTGTTCAAACTGGACTGCAAGATAATTGAGGGTATTATATTTAAGAGATGCATTTTTGGTTTAATTTATGGAATAATTATTAAGGCCACTGATTCACCCCCCCTAAGTTATTCTAACATAAAGTTCTGCCATAAGTGGACTCCACTTCTTTCACTTACCCCACTATGTGTGCTAGTGCATGTGTCTGAGCCATCCCATCATATGCCTATCAAGCATTCACTATGCATGTTAGTGTAATATCAAAGTCTCCATATCACATGCATATCTAACATTCACTACACAGATAAGAGCACTATCAAAATTGCATAAGCACATGGCTATCTAGAATAAAACATCTTACAACCTATATAAACATATGATCGATGCTTTTGTATCTATAGGTTATCTTCATTATCTAGCACACTCGTTTGTAGCTTATGTTATAGATTTGGATCTACAAAAATTAGTGTTTCCTACTTGGTTGCAACTCCAAATGATAGAATCCCTATAGGTAATTCACGTAAGTGTTTCATAATTTAGCTTCCATCTCTCTTTCTATGATATGATATTCTTAATATAGTTGGTGGAAAATCTAAAGGCATAAATTTTCACCCTTGTGTAAATTTCAATTTTACATCGCCCTTACCTAAGAATAAGAATCAAAATCTATGTCATCTACTCACATTCACTTGCCTTTGCATACCACCATCAATTTCAGAATCCTGGCCACATGGCCTAGATGATAGGATGCTTACGGGAGGCAAAGAAATCCACATGACCCTCTCTTATTTGCAAATCTATAGATGTACATGCCTATATTGAAGCATTACAAACTACCAACCTCTAATTGTAACACCTGATTCGACTACCAGTGGACATGATATTTGGCCTTTATACATTTTAAATCTTGTTTAGAATTCATTTGTATCCCTTTTACACACTATCCAGGATTTTTTGGTCTTCTTTTTCATAGTTCTTGCTCTTCTCGGGTACTTTTTGAATATAAACACACCATTTACAAAGCTTAAAGTACTTATTTTGGAAAGCTTATTGGCCTTGGGAATATCTATCTTCACTCACGCACTCTATTCATACTTTTTTACATTGATGGGTGTTGCACTGATGGGAGTCTCTTCACCTCACTCTTTTTGTGACTTGTCGAGCATATCACTATTATTGATTTTTATCTTCATATTTTGTTATCACATGTCATTCATTATTGATTATCTATCACACTTGTGTCTATTTGGTTGTTGTGGAGTTGGAAACATCAAAGCATGGATCTAACAAAGGAAGGTCTCCAAACAACCAACCACAACACTTTTTGTTATTTCCATATGGGCTAGTTTCTCAAAGGATCAAGCTCAACTAATTCACTTCATCAAATTTTGAATCTAGTTCTCTCTTCTTCCTCTCTTTTATAAACCATTATTTTTAATGTATAATAGTATCTTTTTCATTTTTTAATATAATAATATTAGTAATAAGTGGCTTCAAATCTCTAATAATCTTGAGAGTCATATTAGAGAAACCATCTACATTTTATGCAGTTATTTTTTTAAGGTGATATTTTAATCTATTCACTCCACTTCTCATCCATTTTCCATATTAGTGAAAGTCACCTCTCCTTTTTAAATTCTTGGTATCACATACTATCATACTTCATCTCTTTTTCTTCCTCATTTTGGGGCTTCCTTTTGAGTTAAACTTGACATTGTTTTTGATTGCTGGTAAAAATAGGTTGTATGGGGACATGAAACCCCTTACAACCATTACAAAAAAAAAAGAAAAAGGTGATAAACTTCCACTAAAATGAAATAGGACTGAAGCCCAGCCTGCAAAACCTAGGAACAACACAAAGAACTAGAGACAAAAACCAGAAACTAGCTAAACCACCCAGCAACCGAAAACAAAAAAAAATGATCCAGCAAAAAATAAAGGGAACAATAGGACCTAGAAAAAATCTAGAAGAGTTCCTTCCACTTCCTTCTTAGCCTCAGACACCTTCTTGATAGTAGAATTGAATTCTGAGAGTTCCAAGATCCTGTCTTTGATTTTTTTTCTTTTTGGCAGAATGTGTGCACTTTCCCAGACTTGCATCCTCTTTTTCATCCTTGATCTTCACGATTGGAGAACCAACAACCAACTCCAATTTGATGAATTTAAAGCAACCTATAGAAGAATCCATGAAAATTTTATTATCCAGCATGTGCTTCTTCAGAGTGTTCTCCAGGATGTCAAATCTGTCTCGTAGATTCTTCATATTATTCTCATCCTCCTTGACCTTATTTTCATCAATCCTGACTGACCTAGAATCTTGTTTCCCTTGAATAAGATCCACTCAAGTAGAGAGGGAACAAAAGTTGAGATGGAGGATTTTTATTTCTTTAAAGACCCATTTCATAAGGTGAAATGAGTACATTGGCATCGGCTACGTAGTTTGGAGAACTCCAAAAGGGGGGTCAATTTTTTCATCCATATCATCTTGAAGGAGTTGCACATTTTGTTCCTGCATGTCAACCATTCTAGAAAAGGGAATATTCCTAGATCTAGAAGGGACATTACCCTGCTCAGCAGTATCTAGACAAGGTGTATCATCCTCCTTCCTCACCGACTGCACCTCCATTACCACCTTGACCTTCAGAGAAATGGGAACATCATGATCTTTAGAGCTCACATAGTTGACCAATATAGGAAATTTCTGCCCACCCACATCCCCCTCAATGTCTTTAGGGTCAATCCCTTTCTCCTTGGCGATATGGTCAAGAATAGACTTGTCCTCTTTGTCGCTAGAAATGCTCACCAAAACTGACAGGGAATCCTTACTCTTGTCTTCATACTAGGAATGGGGGATATAATCGGTATCCACATAACAGTCAACACTCTCACCATCAAAGTTTGTATCCATAAACTTATTTTATTCAAATTTATACTTTTTAATAGTCAGCTCTTACGTATCCTCCCCCACCCGAATCCATTTAGCCAAGGCCTTAGCAGATCTAGGGTCTCCAGCACGATAGAATAAGAGGGCTGCTAATCAAAATTCTCTTAACATTCTCAACAATTGAAGAATGAGGCCCTCATGCAAAATGGGCTTTCTTTCCTTTTTCCTATGGTCGATAATACTTTAACAGAGAGAATGAAAAAGGTAGAAAGGAAAAAAAAAAAAAAAAAGGATAATACTTGACATTGTTATTTTAACATGAAAAAGATAAATTAAAAATCATTAGGGCTTTGAGGGAAAAAATTGATAATGAATTGTTTGAAAAAAATAGTATTAAAAAAATATAAAAATACAAGGAAACAAGTTAGGAACTGAAATTTAGAAATTTTTTTTCCATTATATCCTGTTATTTTCAAGATTTATTTGATTTATAATAGATGAAAAGAAAAAGTACATTAGCTAGATCTCTTTTTCTTCTCTAATATTGTTTCATTGCTTTCATTATACCCTATAGGTTTATTTTGAGAAATAAAAAACAATGATAATAAATGTAAAACAATTCAACTATTAACATGATAAGGTGTTTCAAGCCTACATCAAGAGTCTATTAGACAAACTTGGAAGTCCCAACACTGGACTCAAGTGATTCCTTCTAAAAAACTTGTGAGTCTAAGGTTAACACTCTCTTGGGATCATCTCGTGAACCAATGGGAAGTTGAGTTGTCTCACTTATGGAATTACAAGTCGTTCTAAGTTTGAGGTGAGTCCAACAAAAATTTTCATCTATGGTTAGAACTTCCTACAAGATATTGCAATGCTAGACATTTAGATTTAACTTATTTTAAAAAGCCCTTGTTCCCCTCCTCAATATTTGAAAAGGGTCTTTTTTTATTAATTTAATTTAATAACATTTTCTAGGTTGTATTCAGTTCTCTGAAATTTTGGTTGATGGGTTTATGGCTGATTTTTTATTTTCTATTATGTATGAACTATTATGAAATCATTATGAAAGGGCTCTTTCAAAGATAGAAAAAATTATGGAGAAAAGAGAAATTTTATAAAGGTATTGTACAATGGACTAGCTCCAAGGAATCTATAGGCTAATCATGATACAATGTCAATTTTAGGAACCTCTTTGATGGTATATCTAGTTACATAGGTACACCAAAAAACTAGTGAAAGAACTTGGTTGTTAGAGGATTAAGAGATTATTCTTCTTGAAGATGAAGATACATAGCACTATTTTTGTATTAGTACATAATCTTGTCTACTCCTATTCCTTCACTCTTTAGATTATTTTAAATGTTTTTTTTGTCCTTTGGCTTCATTTTGGGGTTTATCAAGTTATTTTGTAATTGTATAATGGTACATTCATCACTGGAGTTTCCCAAATGGATATGGTCGAACAATGTAGCAAGAGTAAACATAGTAGGAACAACAAGCTCAGAAACAAGAATAGAGAATCCATATGCTATAATAGATCTTTGTATTATCATGGAATACAGAATTTACATCATATTGGCCTACAATTTGAAACTTATAGACTTTCAACATACATGCCTGATTATGAAATAAATATATACATAACCCTAATGCTAACCATCTAAGGTTATCTAATGAGAAGTGATATCTACCACCACACCCTAAAAAAAGATCAAGAGCCTTCAAAACTCATAAGTCAACCAAATCAATTACATTTTCTAGGAGAAAATAAAGTGTAATTCAACAATATAGGTCAGGACCCAAATCATAAATATCTCAATTCCAAGATTTATAAATGATGCACTATCCATGAGAGACATTACCCAAAGATCCAAGAACATCTAGCTATGAGTCACCAAGATTCATCGACCAGGAAATTGCTTCATGAAATGGGAAAACCTCAACTGACCATTAGAACATGTAGAACATTCTCATTTGACTACCAATCTTCAATAAATCCCCAACAAAGTATCCAAATGAGGTGTGAACCCATACATAGGTTAAACATGATGTCCAGAACAAACCTTGAAGTTGGCAGTAGCTAACAATCCAAAACTAAGGACCACTACCAGAAACACAAAAAAGCTAACATAAACTAAAATAAGAACAAATTGAAAGGGAAATTTTTTTGGGTGATGCAATATTTCCAACTTCCACAAGGTAAATTATGAACATTTGAGAGGATGTGGGACATAAATCCCATGCACATTCTTGATCCAAACATGATCTTTATCTGCAACCTTTTGTCCCTGCACTTCTACAACATCTTCTCTTAGATCTATCAACTTACTTTGCTCTGCACTTTCTCTATCATACCTCCTATTAACACCATAACTTTGACCACATATCCTTTAGGTGACACAACTAAATTACCTCTTCTATAAACCTTCATCTGATCAGATTCCAAGGTTTTCTACTACTTCACTTCACCATTCTTATAATTTGATACCAACTTGTTCTCTGATCTACATTCAAGGTCCTTCTTCTTATGTACACCATTCTCTCTATTCTAATTGTTTGAATAGTAACTCTTTACCATGCTCAAGTTCCTTTCACTTCTCTCTCCCTCCTTTAAGGGAGCCAAAGTAAACATATACTCATCCTTTTTTTATTGTGAGCAAATTTCTTTAGCAATCACGAATAGTTTCCTATTAAACTACTAAAGTCTACCCAATAGAACAAGACAAGTACTCGTGGATAACACATCACACAATAGCTCATCTTCGTATTCCCAAATTCTAAAGTTTAACAAACACCACTCTTTCACCTCCACCATGTGATCATCTGAAACCCAACTTATCCCATAAGGACAATGATGTTTAAGCTTCTCCAAGCAAAGCTTCTACACCATTTCCTCTAATACTAAATTCTCAATACTACCACCATCCATGAAAACTTTACAAGATTTACCTCTTGATTTGAAAATAGTCCTAAAAAAAATCCCCCTTTATATAGGTTCAACTTGTGTCCTACTCAACATTACTCTGCTAAGCATAAGAGACTCTCTTATCTCAGGTTCTTCCCTATTTTCCTCAGGTTCATTAGTATCTTGCTCCTCATGTACCACAAGATGTTGTCTACACAAGTTCTTACTAGATCCTTTAGAACATTGAAAATATCTATGTCATATGCCATCACATTTGAAACAAGTACCTTTCAATTCCTTGCTACTATTGCCTCTCCTAAGTGTCTTCAGATCAGGTTCGGTCTCAATTCTTTCCTTCTCTTTGTCATTGCTACTTTCTTGCTATTCCTTCCCTCTAGGGTTTCCTTGTCTTGTCTTCAACTTATCTTCTGCCCGCAATGCATACTGGTAAGTATCCTCCATTCTAGAAATCAATAAAATACTTATCTCATCTTGAATATTAAATCTTATACCATTAATATACCTACCCACCTTTTCCTTAGATACTTCTCAGTCTTGAGATCTGATTATCATATTACAGAAATCTTTAATGTATTCATTGATGTACTCATGTCCTTTTTCTTGAAGTTCTATAACTTCTTGAACAATTATGTCATAATCTTAAGGTATGAATTAACCCTTTAACCTATCAACCATCACCCTTCATCTAGTGATTTTCATTTCACCATGTTCTTCTCTATCTTTCTACAACTCTTTCCACCATAAAGAAACACGACCCTTGAACTTAGTCTATGCTAACCTAACCCTGCGTAGACCTTGGATACCATCTAGTTCAAAGTAATCTTCTAGTTCACCAATCCAATCTATGAAATCCTTAGGATGTAATGAACTATTGAAAGTAGAAACATCCATTCTATGACTCTTACCTAATTGTGACATATCTCTCAACAACCTTTCTTCATCTGTAGGTATATAAACATCTACAGTCTCAAGATCTTCAATAGCTTCCTCATATTCCTCTTTAGTCTCAAGTTTCCTTCTCAATCTAGTCAAGATATTTAGATCTCAGTCCTCATGTCATTTTTAAAGTACACCATCATTTGTTCTAGCCTTCTAGGGTTCATCCTTCTAGGAGACATCTTTCCAATCTTTAGGTGATTTTGGATCAGCTTTAATGATAGTATTACAAGGTCTTGATTGCCTCTCACTCAGTTATTTATCAAAAACACTTGCATCTTGCCTCCAAGTCAGTGATCTATTCACCCTTGATATTTCCTCAATAGTCCAAATAAAGTCCTCAACCACAAACAATCTCCTCAATGATTCCCTTGTGTAATTCCTATTGGAGATTTGATTCTATTCAGTTGATTGATTGTATGTTTGTCATTGATGACAACATATAATACACAGTAGTAATTTTGTATGTACTTATCAGAATGTGGACATGAAGAATTGCATGGTTAGATACATGTTTTTGACATGTTTATTATGTTATTTTCATACACGTAGATCCATATATGATGTTGTAGTCAAGTTGTGTAATTCAATTATTGGCAGTTACAGTTCTGTAAGTGTATCTGTACAGAGCTGACATATTTGACGTGTTTCTTGAGTTATGCCTATCTTTAGGATATGTGTGAATATATTATGGTTAGCTATGATTTAACTATCTTTGGTTAAACACTCCTATCATATTACATCAAGATTGTGTTGTTCGAGTTGATTTGGTGAAGCTAACTTAGTGAACCATCGTGTCTATTCACTTTATACTTGCATGGTTGTAATTATGCTTGCATGCTTAGTAGATCTAACAAGGATGTTATGAAGAGTCGTCTTACAGGTCCCATGATCTCATACTTTGAGAAAGATACTAATAGCAAGTCAATTATGATACACTAAGTGTGAATGATATGAAAAGTGACAGAAGATGTATAGAGAAGAATATAAAATGTGGTTCATTCATCAAGAGTCTATTTGAAGAAGAAGTGAAAGATTTTAATACACTAGAACTAATCAAGACATTAGGTCTACTCTACAGTTCATCATCAGATATAGTGCATATCTATTATACAAAAGGTTTTATCCTTCACCATTAAGCAGTGAGATTTTGGTTAGTGAGTCCACCACCCCTAATAGAGTTATTTGTAAAAGACTCCTAACAAGGTCTGACCCTTAACCAGGTCACTATACTTATTGCATTGTAAAGTACAACTCCTAACAGGGTTGAAATATCTTCTAACAAGGATTACTATAAACAAGTATAGTTCATTGTGGGTGCTAATTCCCACCGGGGTTTTTACCATTTGGTTTCCCTGTAATCAAATTGTGTATTGTGTACTGTGTTATCTGATTAAGCACTTGCTTTGTTGTATTCTGAAGTTAAAGAAGAAAAAGAATTAAAATTAAGGATAATTGATTTACCCCCCCCTCTCAGTTATCCTTTGGGACTATTCCAAAATTTGGTATCAGAGCCAAGTGCCTTAGAAAAGAAGCCTAACAGCTTAAGGTAGATCAGATGTCTTACTTCAGAAAAGAAAGCCCTAAGTTTGATGGAGAAAATTATCTGGATTGGAAAAAAACAATGATAACACATCTACAGTGTGTTGGCTTTGAGATCTTTGAAATTTCTATACAAGAAGTTGTAATTCCATCTCTGAAAGACCTTGCAAAGGATGATGCTACTAATAGATAAAAAGGAAACATTTACCAATAATGCTATTTCTAAAGAAGCCCTAATCAACACCTTATCTGATAGTGAATTTTCTGAGATAAAGAAAATTTATAGAGCATATACCATATGGAAGTATTTAGAAGATATGTTTGAAGGAGATATTCAAGAAAAGAATGCACGCAGGAAGACATGGAAAAAGAAATACAACAGTCTTGAGATGTTACCTGAAGAGAACATTAGAGCTTACAATCAAAGGATAAATGAAGTAGTCTCTGGAATTAGAGACAATGGTGGAGAAATATTAGAAGAAGACATAATGGACAAGTTGCTAACTACTTTAACATCAGACTATGAAAACAAGATAAGTATTCTAGAAGAAACCATGCAATTCTCACAAGACTTCAAGAGAGACTTTGATCAGCAAAATCTCTACATTTGAGATTTCAATATTGAAGACTAAACCTAAAAGTGAAATAGCTTTCAAAGCCTCAATCCATGGTAAGAAATCCTTCCACATCTCCAGTCATAATGAGAAAGAAGAAGTTGATCAAGAACTAGAAGAAATCATTTCTATGATTTATAAAAGAGAAAAGAAAGAAAAAGGAAAATATGAAGAACAACTTACATTCAAATGCTTTTCATGTAACAAGATTGGTCACTTTGCATCTAAGTGTCCCACAAGAGTCAAGAAGTTTAGATCTAATTACAAACCGAAATATAAGAAGGTATGCTATCATGTTGAAGAAGGTGTAACTGATGAAGATACAGGAGAAGATGAAATTGGATCCGTTGCCCTTAGTGACATGGAAAGGTTTCTCGAGAAAATGGACATTGCAAATGAAAAGGAAGAACAAGGGTTATCCTTAATTTCCAAAGCACACATCAGAATTGATTGGATCATTAATAGTGGATGCTCCCATCATATGACAAGTGACAAAGATAGATTTGTTCATTTAGACAAATACAAAGGTGGTATGGTTAGATTTGGAGATAACACTCCTAAACCTATCATAGGAAAAGGTTCTATCACTTTGGATGGAAATAAAAAGACAGATGATGTTCTATATGTTGATGGATTACATCATAACTTGCTAAGTGTTGGACATCTACTTGACAAAGGTTATCATCTAGAGTTCAAAGACAATAAGTGCATCATTAACAACAAGGATGGAGACATGATTGCATCAGGCTCCAAAACAAAAGGTAATGTTTTTCAGCTCAATTCTGATGTAAGTTATTTCATTGCAAAAGTAGATGATAGTTGGTTATGGCACAAGAGACTATGTCATATCAATTTTGATAACATAGTAAAGATAAGTAATGTCAAGGTAGTCAGAGACCTTCCTAGTATTGTAAGACCAGTTGACACAATATGAATGGAATGTGTTATGGGTAAGCATGTAAGGAGTTCTTTCAGAAGCAAGAAAAACTTACTGAAAACAAATTGGACTTAGTACACATAGACTTATGTGGTCCTACTCAAACAAGATCATATTACGGAGAAAGGTATTTCATTTTGTTTGTTGATGACTATTCTAGGATGATGTGGGTTGCATTCTTAAAGAAGAAATTTGAAGCCTTTGAGAAGTTTAAAATATTCAAAGCTAAGGTTGAAAATGAATCTAGACTAAAACTGAAATGTTTAATATCAGATAGAGGAGGAGAGTTCACCTCTGACCAGTTCTATGATTACTATGAGGAACATGGAATTATAAGACAATTGAGTGCCCCTAGAACCCCTCAAAAAAATGGGATTGCAGAAAGGAGGAACAAGATTATACTTGATACAACGCACACTATGATGATTGAAGGGAAAGTTGCGCACAACTACTTGAGAGATGTAGTGAATACATCAATGTATACTATCAACATAACACAATTAAGACCAGGCACAAATAAGACACCCTATGAAATTTGGTTTGGTAATGTACCTACATTAAAGTAATTCAACATCTTTGGTAGCAAGTGCTACATCAAGAGAGATTATGGTGTTGGTATGTTTGATGCCAGAAGTGCTAAAGGTATTTTCCTTGGTTACTCTACAGAAAGCAAAGCATATAGAAGTTTTAATCTCAGATTGAAAAAGGTAATTGAAATTAATCATGTAAAAATTGATGAAAATTTTATGGTTCAAGAAAGATACTATGAATATGCACTTGTGATTGAAGATGAACCTAGGCCTAGAAACAAAGATACTATTATTGAAGAAATGTTTGATTGCAATAATGTCTCATGCAATGACCCTGAATCAAGCAGAGAAGAATCATAGATTACAGAAGAAGAAGTCACACCTAAGGTGCCAAAATTCACATCTAGATACCACTCTAAAGATGATATCATTGGAGATCAAAGCAACAGTGTTTTGACCAGATCAAAAGCTGAAAGTCTGGCAATGGATGAAGAGGTGTGTTTACTTTCATAGATTGAACCTTTAAGTGTTGAATATGCTTGTAATGATTCTGATTGGAAGAATGCAATGAAAGAAGAATTAGATCAGATAATTAAAAATGATACATGGGAATTGGTCGCTAGACCCAGTGACAAAAATGTGATTGGAACAAAGTGGGTATTCAGAAACATGATGAATAAAGATGGTACAGTAGTTAGAAACAAAGCAAGATTGGTAAGTAAAGGATATGCGCAGAGAGAAGGAATAGACTACACTGATATATTTTCCCCAGTGAGCAGACTGGAAGCCATTGAATTGTTTTTGGCATATGCAACATTCAAAGACTTTAAAGTTTATATAATGGATGTAAAATCAGCTTTTCTGAATGGTGACTTGAATGAAGAAGTCTACATAGAACAACTTGAAGGATTTAATCTTTCAGATGAACGAGACATGGTATGCAGATTGAAGAAAGCACTCTATGGTCTTAAACAGGCCCCAAGAGCTTGGTATGAGAGACTTTATGGTTATCTTACCAAGATTGGATTCAAGAAAGGAGCAAAAGATTATAACCTATTCACAAGAGAGACACCTGATGGATTATTATTAGTTGCCATATTTGTTGATGACATTATCTTCAGAGGTAATGACAAGCTCAATACAACAATTTCAAAAGAAATGCATAATGAATTTGAAATGAGCATGATTGGTCCTATAAAATCCTTTTTTGGACTGAATGTAAAGCAAACAAATAAAGGTATATTCATTAATCAATCAAAATATGTGAAAGAAATACTGAAGACCTTCTAGATGGAAGACTGTAAGCCAGTATGCACTCCCATGATAACATGAAGCAAGCTTTCAAAAGATGATGATTCCACAGCAGTTGATAAGACATTGTATAAATCTATGATTGGTAAAACCTAACATATCTAATGCAGTTGGCATTGTTGGAAGATTTGCGGTTGAACCCAAGAAGAATCACCTAATGGCAATCAAGAGGATATTCATATATATAAAGGGAAATATATACTATGGTTTATGTTATCCTAAATTAGATAATGTAAAACTTCATGTGTATACAGATGCAGATTGGGCAGGATGTATTAATGATAGGAAAAGCACTTCAAGAGGAACAATATTTCTTCGAGACAAGTTGGTTTCTTGGATAAGAAAGAAGCAGAACTATATTTTCCAGTCAATAGCAGAAGCTAAATATGTTGCAGAAACACTAAATTGTTCAACCATGGTTTGGATCAAGAAGATGGTTAAAGACTTTGGCATTTAGGTTGATTATCCTATTGTTATTCAGTGTGATAATACTAGCACTATCAAAATGTCTAAGAACCCTATTATGCACGCAAAGAAAAAACACATAGAGATCAAGTACCATTTTTTAAGAGAAAAGGTTGCAGACAAAGAAGTGAAATTGGACTATGTAAGCACCAAAGAACAGTTGGCAGATATTTTCAAAAAGCCATTATCAAAGGATACTTTTGAGAATCTCAGGGAAAAGTTGGGAGTAATTCCCTCTCCTGAGTCTGTTTAGAAGAAGCAACAAGAACATCAATCATTAAGTGACTGATGAATGGTTGACTACTCTACTTCTGGAGTAGTGCCTCTGCCTAAAGATCTATGGTTCCCTTTGCCATCAATGTCAAAGGGGGAGTATGTACTAAGGGGGAGCATATCTCTAGGGGAGTATATACATGGAACAAAAACACAGTCAGAGGAACTGCAGCAGTATAGAGAAATCTTTGATGAGGATATTGAGAAGATTGTAAAAGAAAGAGGACACCATGAAAAAAAGATGTTTTTTATATCATATGTTGCCATCAATGTCAAAGGGAGATATTGTTGGAGATTTGATTATGTTCAGTTGATTGATTGTACATTTGTCATTGATGAAAACATATTGTACACAGTAGTAATTCTATATGTACTTATAAGAATGCTGACATGAAGACTTGCATGGTTAGATACATTTTTTTGACATGTTTATTATGTTATGTTCATACACGCAGATCTAGATATGATGTTTTAGTCAAGTTGTGTAATTCTATTATTGGCAGTTACAGTTCTGGAAGTGTAATCGTACAGAGCTGACATATTTGACATGTTTCTTGAGTTTCACCTATCTTCAGGATATGCATGAATATATTCATGGTTAGTTATGAGTTAACTATCTTTGGTTAAATGCGCCTATCATATTACATCAAGATTGTGTTTTTTGAGTTGATTTGGTGAAGCTGACTTAGTGAAGCATCATGTCTATCCAGTTTATACTTGTGTGGTTGTAATTATGCTTGCATACTTAGTAGAGCTGACAAGGATGTTATGAAGAGTTTTCTTACAGGTTCCATGATCTCATACTTTGAGAAAGATACTTATAGCAAGTCAATTATGATATGCTAAGTGTGAATGATACGAAAACTGATAGAAGATGTACAGAGAAGAATATCAAATGTGGTTCATTCATCAAGAGTCTATGTGAAGAAGAAGTGAAAGATTTTAATACACTGGAACTGATCAAGATAGCAGGTCTACTCTATAGTTCATCATCAAACATAGTGCATATCTGTTATATAGAAGGTTGTAGCCTTCACCATTAAGTAGTGAGATTTTGGATAGTGATTCCACGCCCCTAATAGGGTTATTTGTAAAAGACTCCTAATAGGTTTTGAGCCTTAACCAGATCATTATACTTATTGCATTATAAATTAAAACTTCTAACAGGGTTGAAATATCTTCTAACATGGATTACTATAAACAAGTATAGTTCATTGTGGGTGCTAATTCCCACCGGGGTTTTTACCATTTGGTTTCCCCATAATCAAATTGTGTGGTTTGTACTGTGTTATCTGATTAAGCATTTACTTTGTTGTATTCTGAAGTTAAAGAAGAAAAATATTTAAAGTTATGGATAACTGATTCACCCCCCCCTCTCAGTTATCCTTTGGGACTATTCTAAGAATTCTTCTATAATTGTGGGCTAGGTCCACACTCTACCACCCGATAACAAACACTTCTAGGCCTTTGCAAGCTTAGGAACTCAATATGCTAACACAGGAACATCAAACTTGCTCCGATACAAATTGATGCAGTCACAGATAGAATTTCTGCAATGGAGATGGTCCAATTATGTAGCAAGAGTCAACACAACAGAAACAACAAGATCAGAAACAAGAATAGACAATCAATGTGTCATATCATATCTTCACATTATAATAGAATAAGATATTTATATCTATAATCACCTGAAAATGGTCTGATAAACTCAGAAGCCTTAATATCAAATCAAGTCCCCTAGGTCCTAATAAAGACTACCAATTTAAAGCTAATCATAATTATATAATTAAAATAGATCGGTTTAAGTATATAATTCATCAAAAAATAATAAATCCACAATCACTCACTAAGAGGCATTCATCAAAAGTCATTACTTATTCAATTAACCTTGGATCAATTAAATCAAATCAAAAAATTAAATACATGGCTAAGGAAATTAATTAAAAGAAATTAATTAATGCAGGTTATTAATATTCCTTCAACATGATTCAAAATTCAAACCTCTAACCAATGAGAGGTGATCACATGGATAAAGAAAAATTGCATCTCTAGCCATTCCCCGTGGATGCATTTCAACAATTGAATTCAATTTCAAATTTGAAGCCTTTTGCCTCCAAATAATCTCTATATAATGAAGCCATTCTAAGCTCATTTGATATAGGAGCATAAATAATTTAAGCATATAAATATTGTCAATTTCATTCTAGCTAATCTAGTTCACCTTTTAGCAAGCTAATTTAGTTAAATTTGTAGAGTTTGATCTAAATGATGCATAATTGAACATGTTCTTGAGCATTTTAGTCATTTCATCTTGAATCTTCCATTTCATGAGTGTCAATTGTATGATTTAATATCCTTAATCTAAGAGAAAACTTCCATTTAGATTACAATCATCATGTCTAGGAAGCAATAATTTGGTTTCATTAGGTTTTATGTTGAGTTCATTAATTTGATCTTTTTAACCTTTGATTTAATAATTTATTGAGTGTTTGTGTGTAATATACTTGTAGGAACAAATTCACACATCACATTTTGGTGCCCACCATGGGGAAGATTGCATCATTTTCATGATATTCTTCTCTTTGTTCTTAACATTTTTCAAGTTTCCAGGCAGTCTATCATTTTTGGCAGTTCTTTTATCATTTCTAAGATTGTTTTATTGTCTGCAATCATTATTTTGTTGTTTTTGAGGAATTGAAAATTGTTTGCTGATGTCATTATATCATCTGCGGGAGGTATCATTTTATATTTAATGCATCTTTGGTAAAAGCTTTATCATTTCCCATGTTCTTTATCATTTTGGGTAAAAGCTTTATCATTTCTCATTAATTTCATCATTTTAGGTAAAATCTTTATCATTTTTGAGAAATATTGTTTTAGGTTACTTTTTTATTGTCTAAAAACCATAGAGAAGAAACACATAGTCTTTAGTTTGATGAATTTGATTGCTACCCTCCTAACTTGGTTGTGTTTGTGATTTTGATCAATTTTTAAAGCAACCTAACATGTTTTGCAAGTCATTTGTCAAAGAATTCCATGGAGAAATACTACTAATGAAGTGTTTGTAGGTTGCAATCGAAAATAATCAAACAATTGATCTAACACTTAACCATAATTTTTGTGCATTTCATAATTTGGATAGAGGATTATGCTCTTTTTCCTTTGGGAAAATCAGAAACTCAAACCCCAAATTAAGTTTTGTGTCAAATTTGGAAGGAATGAGCAATCTCTTTTCAATTGCAAAGTTTTTTATCAATAATCTTGTTAGGAACTTTAATGTCAATTTTAAGAGTTAATTTTTTCTTTCGTTAGAGGATTATGCTATTTTCTCTTTGGGAAAATCAGAAACTCAAATGTGGAATTGAAGGTTAATTTTGGATTTAAGGGAATGAAAATTGTTTGAAGGTCTTGATAGGAGAAAATATTATTTGAGCAGGAGAGTATGTTATTTTCCCTTTGGGAAATAAAAAATCTAGACCTCTTTTCAATGACAATCTTCTCTCATTGTCTCATCCTTTAGTTGGGCCTGCTAGTGAGGAAAAAATCTCCCGGGTTGACCCACATAAGAACAAGGTGTGAGCCACACCACTCCAACTCACGTTAATAAAATTTACTCTTCTAGGTTATATCCTGGGGATTTGATTGGATTTTGAGCTTATACTCATCTCACATCTAACTTAAGTGTGACCTAACGGTCTCAAGCATGTTTACATGACCACTTTTGTCAAGGCACTCTATGGGGCTCTACGCATGAATTGAACTTGCACAAAAGTAGAGGATACAATTGAATGGAGAACCTTACTAGACACTCTAATATTAGAAGCTACCCAGATTACCCCCAAAAGGTAATAATCCTTGTCCAAGGAAAAAGTAATTGCACCAAGATACTCTCGTATTGTGCCCCCATTTGTGTTTGGATTCGGATAATATGACATCATGAATAGAGCCATTGCATGTTTCATGATGGTTGTATTCTGATTAGCCTTTGTGTGTGTACCTAAGTTTACAAGCAAGGATTTTCATGCTATGCCAATTTTGTACGGATAGTGCGTGTTTCTACCCTAGTAATAATGACAAAATTCATAAAAACAAACAATCCTGATCAAAATATGAAAAAATAACTTTTCTTTGCTTGTTTGTGTCAATAAAATTGTATACTTCCAAAATACCTTGCAAGCATTTCAAAAATGGTTGATTCTTTACAAACAATGGCTGAAACCTTTGCAGACAATTTCTCACACATTCACCCAAAAACTTTGCTCAAAAACATGAGTCCTAAAAAATTTTCCTTAGTTATTTTATTCTCGTTGGTCAAATCAAAGGTCATTTTTTTTTCTATTCACATCAAAATCAATTCAATAGTGAAGAATAAAAAAAAAAAAAATTTATAGTCCAAACATCACAAGTGCTCAAAATCAAACCTTGGTTCCTAGGAGATGAAACTATTTACTCTTTATTTCAATCAATTAAAAGTACTTTAAAATTGGTCATATCAACCCTCTTTGTGTTTAGAGATCACTATCAAGTTCAATCTACCCTTCATCAAGATCTCAAACATGATCAAAACTACATCAACAACTTTTCACCAAACTTTGACCAATTGTAAACCTAGTATATCAAACATCAAAACTATAGGTGATAGTTTGCTATTGTTTGAAAATCAAGTATCATCTAATCCTACATGGTGTGGACAAGAAGTGGTCAAATTACACACATAGAAACTAAAAAATATCCTTGGATACACATTGTACCTGAAGCACAACAAGAACAAGAGCAATATCCTTTTTCGGCTCCTAGAGCTATTGATTCAAAATTTGAGACTAACAACAAAAACATTACCACTAACAACAAAAAAAAACAAAAAAACTATAACATGGCTGGAATTGAGACTAAATGGGCCAATTATACGAATAAAAATGATGAAGAAATAACTGATGAGTACATCCAAAAGGTCCAACAAGATGCAAGGTTTCACAAAATCATGGACAAAATACTAATGGTGGATAAAGAAAAATACTTCATGCATCTAGCTTCAATAGGGGTAAAACTACCTCAAGATTTTTATATGGAACAACTCAAGACACAATAAGATGAAAATCCTATGAATCTCCTTGTAAAATAGGTAGAAGCTTTGCAAACTCAACTTCATGACATGAAGAAAGAAAAGGACACCATACCAAATAAATAATCTATGAGTTCATTTTATCCTATGCCTTTTGATCGAAGTTTACACATGCTAGCATTTCCACCCAATGTGGACATACCTAAATATGAAAAATATATAGGAGTCATGGACCCTCAAGATCACATACAGGAGTTCTATACCTTAAGCATGGAGTTCATTCATGAGAAAACATGTCTCATGAGATTATTTCCACACAGTTTAAGTGGACAAGCTGCAAATGGCTCTCTAAATTACCACATGGAATAAAAACCTTTCAAGAACTTGTGGAACGGTTCATGCAACATTACTCATACAACATTTAGCATCCTATTACCATGATTGACTTGTGCAACAAAAAAAAGTGAGTTGGTGAACCTTTTATATCCTTTCTACAAAGGTGGAGAAGAAGTTTTGCATGATATCCTCGATTAATTCTAGAAATAGAAAACATGGACATTTTTGTGAACAACTTGGTCACAAAATTGAATCATTATATCCAACTACAATTCATTCCAACATTTGAAAAAATGATTGAGATGGGAATAAAAATCGAAGATACCTTGGTAAGGAAAGGTGAAATTAAAATCTACAAAGAAACTAAAGGTTCTTTCAATCCAAACAACAATGACAACCAAGAAAAATAAAAAATTTTGAACAAGAATCATAATTTTGTCAATCATGGAGTAGTAGATGCTCACAACATAAAATCAAAGAAACCAACATTTAATCCATCTACTACTACCCCTCCTAACAATCCCATTGTTGTATCTAATGTATAGGTTAATCAGAACAATAATCAACAAAACCCACCTTCTATGTATACTCCTAAAAGGGTATTTACAACTCTTTCGGAGTCATTGGAATCAACACTATGAAAGCTTGTCAAACTACCAAAATCAAGACCATACGAACCACTAGTTAAGCCTAAATCGTGGAATAATGCACACTATTGTGAGTACCATTGAAGCAAAGGGCATAGAATTTATGCATGAAACTGAAGTACTTGTTACAATACTTGATTCACAGCAAAGTCATTACAGTGGATGGTCACAAAAAAATGAAGATCACACAGCTTTTCAATCACCTTTACCTAACTATGAGAAAGGAGAATCATCCAATATGAAGGTTAATCAGGTGAACTATAGATATTCTGCTGAAAATACCATCAACATGTTAGAAGAGGAAGATCAAAGGGTCAATGTGATCATAATCAAGGAAAAGAAAAGGTTCAAAGCTTCCAATGCAGTAATAACAGGACAAGCCAAAGTGGTCCTTAAAGGAGATTCTTCAAAACTTCCAGCTACATCATCAAAACCCACAAAAACAAAACAAAATTCATCATATCTCTCATCTAATTATAATTTGGTTGATCAATTGCAAATAAATCCTGCATAAATCTCAATTCTTTAATTTCTCAAACTCTCTCCATCACATAAAGAAATTTTGGAAAAAGCCTTGGTCGAAACAAATGTTCCTAACAATTTTGACATAGATAAATTCAAAACCATGGCTGGACACTTGACTAAACCTCACTATTTATCCTTTTTTGAAGAGGATGACAATGCATTGAGTCAGCCTCATAACATGCAACTGCATATAGAAGTGCCCATTCATAGACATCGAGTAAAATGAGTTTATATATATAGACGAGCGAGTCTCAACATTTGTACTCTAGGTTTGATCAGGGAATTGGGATTCTCAGATGAAGATATTAATCCTAAGAAGAGGATAAATATAAAATAAAATGATGATGAAGAAAGATCATCCAAAGGGCTAGTCATTTGCCAATTAGAGTTGGACCTATGGAAAGAAATGTGGTATTCCAAGTGCTTGATCTTAATTGGTCTTACAATATTCTTTTGGGAGGATGTTGGATACATGAAATGCAAGCTATCCCCTCTACTTTTCATCAATGCTTAAAATTCATGTATAATGGAGAAGAGATCACTATCCCAGGGTAAAAGCACAATAATCTGTCACCTTTTAGGCTAACTTATCTTCACACCTGAATTTTAGTATTTCTAACTAAAAATTAATTTTGGTCAAACATACAGTCTAGCTAGATTCATTCTAGCTAAGTTAGATATGTTCTTTAACTTTTCCAATTGGAAATGTCTAATAAATGTATGTTTTATACCACTTTGAGTCCAATTACCATAGACATAAGATCAATTCAGAAAAAAGTGACGTTTCAATAACTCCTAGTCTTTTTAATGATGTTTTTTTTTAAAATACAAAAATACCCTTTTGTAGAGATCAGAGTCAAGAATATCCTCATATATATTTTATTGTATTTTAATTAGACATATTTTATTTTAATTAAAAAATATTGAAATTAGGTATTTTAATAGTAAAGCAGTCGTTGATTCAAAAAATATAAAAAAATGATAAATCAATTAAAAAAAAATTAAAATCATAGAAAACACTAGACAAGAGAGTCCTCTTCAATAACATGTAATTTATTTGGTGTTTGGTATAGTTTTGATAAGGGAAAAGTGGCGGGAGACAAAAACTATTGATTTCAGGTAAGTTCAACTTTGAAAACTTATAATGACAAAACTATAGATGGAAAACACTTCTTTCTTTTTTCTACACTAGCTATACATGTCATCTAAAACATATTCTGAAATTGGAGGAAAAAACAATATTTTACTTATAATGATTTGGCGGGAACTAAACTCCTTGATTTACAGTATTTTCAGGAAATGAAAAATAGACCTAAAAAATTCAAAAAACATATTAATTTTGGTTCAGTTTAAAAAAAAAACAATTATAGGCATATAATTCATCCTATTTCACACATTTCTTTAGTTTACATCATCTTCAAATTCTCAACAAAAATGTGACTTTTATGCCCTTGAAGTTTTACAGTTTTGATGTTGTTAACCTTTTCCTATGTAAAAGGGTAATAAATTATTGTGCTTTTACCCCCCAGCTGACATAAGTTACTACCAATCTTATAACAATATATGTCAATCAAATGAAAGGATGGTTCCATATAATAGAAAAGCTACTCAAGAACAATCCCCAGAAAGTTCAAACTCCATATTGCTGCAAGACTTTGAAAAGAAACTAAAACTACATGAAAATGGAATGGGGGAATACAAGATTGATCATTTTCTCTCTGTAACAACATTACATTTATCACCAATATCTCAAGGGAGACCTTCATCCTCTACATTGTCAATAGAGCATAAAGTGCAAACAATGTAGAATGGAACCTTTGTGAAAGGAAAATTAGTGGCAGAAGGAAAAGAGGACGTTGAGGTGTTAAGCTGGTTATAAAAGGACAAAGATGAATCTCATCATGATATCAAACATGTTCAAATTGCAACTCAACAGTATAGATGTGGTCTACATATCATGTAAAAAATGGGATATCAAGAACAACGACCTCTAAGAAACAATAGGGAGGGTCTTGTTGAACCAATCTTGACACAATTCAGGGATCCCAAAGACAAAATAGGTATAGGATATTCTAAGGAATCATAAATACCTCTCATTTGAGATGGACCAATCTTTGATGAATAACTAGAGTCAGAACAAGAAGTTGAACTCACACATCAGTCATATGAATGATTATTTCATATTCGTGATGATAACCCTCATTATCAAGGTGAACACTATGTTCCTTCATTTTTGGGAACTCAAGAAACAATAGAGGCTGAATATTGAAACATGTCATTATTAGAGAATCTAAACCTTGATGGTATTCAAATGGAAGTTCAAGAACATCATTCTGATGAGGAGACTAATGCACAAGAAAACCACCATCCCAACTGGGGAGAAAGGGTAACACCTATTCATGCTCTAGACTTTTGTCAGTCCATGGAAATATATTCTAATGAATATGAATGGGACTCATTCTCTAATGCAACTATGGATATACAGATAGATGTGATTCATAAATATGCACCATAGATTGAGAGAGGGGAAAGTTCCAATGTTGTTAATCATCCTAACATGGCTACAAAATCACAAGATATCATGAGACCTAGCATCATTGATGCCAATACAGGGCTATTCAAATATTCTAAAGAGTTTCAACACATCCTATTGAATTCATATCTTAATAGAGAAAGATGTGAAGAGGCACAAAGCTCAGGCATCTGACCATTCGAATTCAGTTCCCATAATATTGAAGATGACTTGAGTGAGAATAGTGAGGAGCTTCTTGGTCTAAACATTCTTTTTGAAGATACTATTACAGATCTTGTTAATCTATTCAAACATGATGATCACAACTTAATCCTACATATTGAAATAAGCAAAGCCAACCAAAACAATGCTCTTCAACTTGTGTATCCTAACCTAATTGACTGGAATCTTTCTTAACCCATGGATATACCCATGTCTTCCAACAACCATGCTATAGCTTTCTATCTCAACGGAATAGAACCTATAACATCTTCCACTATTAATTGTGATGATAGGGAGGATCTCAAGTTTTCTAGTCATAAAACAAAGAAAAAATCAATCAGAGATTTGAGGGTGAAAACCATTTTGTGGTAGTCTCAAATCATGAAAAAGAAAAAAATAAGGGATGCATATGATAGTGAAAACCTTACCGAGGTGCTAGAGGATGGGAAAATTGATATTCTTCCTGATCACTCTCAGGAACGGTCTATAGTGCTCATTGAACCTAATCAACCAATTAATCTTATTACAGAGGAGAAACCACAAATCATACACATTTCTCAATCTTTATCTATGGAAGAAAAGGAAGTGTTTACACATTTTTTCAAAGAAAAGAAGATTAATTTCACATGGTCTTATTCTGACATGTCAGGGCTTGACCCTAATTTAATTATGTATCATTTATCTATGACTCCTTGGATAAAACCTATCAAGTAGAAACTAAGGAAGATGCATCCACACATTGCTCTTTTGGTTAAAGCAGAACTAGAAAAACTGTTAAAATAAGGATTTATAAGGGCTATTGCATATGCAGAATGGATATCTAATATTGTGCCAGTATCAAAACATGACAAATTCATTAGGGTGTGCAATGATATTTTAGATGTCAATAAAGCATGTCCAAAAGAGGACTTTCCATTACCGAGGATAGATGTCATCATAGATCTTACAACAAGGTATGAGATTTTTTCCTTAATGGATGGATTCTCCAGGTACAATCAAATAAAAATTGCTCTAGAAGACCAAGATAAAATAGCTTTTACCTATCCATAGGGAACTTTTTATTGGAATTTCATGCCATTTGGACTTAAAAATGTAGGAGCAACATACCAAAGAGAAATGAAAGCAATCTTCCATGATATGATGCACAAGAACATGGAAGATTATGTGGATAATACTTTCAAGAAATATCATGATCATGAAGATCATCTATAGGATTTAGCAAAAACTTTAGAGAGGATGGAGCAATTCAAACTATGCTTGAACCCAAAAAAGTGTGCATTTGGAGTCACCTCAGGAAAACTATTAGGGCACATAGTTTCTGCTACAAGAATTGAAGTTGATCTAGAAAATGTCAAAGATATCATTGAGATGCCTCCACCTAAAAACATTAGTCAGGTGCGATCATTACAAGGTAGACTACAATCAATCTAGCGGTTCATTGCTCAATTAACAAATAAAGCTCAACCATTCACTAAACTTATGGACAAAGGTATTACCCATAAGTAGGATGAATAATGTGAAACATCATTTAATCAACTAAAGTAGTATTTGGTAAATCCACCTATCCTGATGGCTCTGATTGTAAGAAAAGCATTGCTCCTATATGTTTCAGCAACTAATACCTCACTAGGGGCACTATTAGCACAACAAGATGACACTGGAAAAGAATGTGCAATCTATTACATCAGCAAAATATTGGTGTAGTATGAGATTAATTACACACCAATTGAAAAATCAGTGATAGCCATAGTATTTTCATCTCAAAAGTTTTGACACTACATGATGGCACATTCAATCAAGTTGGTGGCTAAGATTGACCCGCTAAAATATCTCTTAAACAAAGAAACCTTAACTGGTATATTGGATAAGTGGATGATGATACTAATCTTGTTTAATATTGAATATGTTGAATGTAAAGCTATTAAAGGACAATTTCTTGCAGATCAACTTGGAGATGCACCATTATCTAGGGATATCCCTTTGACTATTTATTTTCTAGATAAACAAATCCTCATGATTAGAGAGACTACCTAAAAATATGTATTTTGATAGAACATTTACACAACATGGCTCCAGAGCAAGTGTCCTATTCATATCACCTCAAGGATACACTATACCTAAGGCTTACAAGACTTTGTTCCTGTGTACTAAAAATATCGTGAAATATGAGGCCTTGGTAAATGGACTGAAGATGGCACTAGAGTGGCGTATAGCAAAGCTACATGTCTATTTTGATTCACAACTTTTCATAAATCAAATCACTGATGAATATACAACTAAATATGATAACCTTGTGCCATACAAGAAAATGGGGGATGATTTGAAGCAGTACTTTATCAGCATAATATTTGAGCAGATTCCTAGATCAAACAATCAAGCGGCCGATACAATGGCTAATCTTATGTCTCTCATATAATTATATGATAATCAAGCACGATATGAATTCCTAGTGGATGAGTTACCTTATCCCTCCTATAACTATCTCGATTCCAAGCTATTTTTCCAACTTGTAGGTTGTGACTCCCCTCATTATGGACCTATTCAGACTTATCTTGAATCCAATATTTTACCTGGGCATATATCTAAGAACCAAAGATGCAATATCATTTGTCAAGCTTCCAAACATGTGATCATCATGGATGATTTGTATTGGAGAGGTTTCAATGGTACCTTTCTAAGATGTTTAGATCTAGAAGAATCTAACAGTGCTTTACAAAATGTTCTTGAAGGTATTTTTGGATCACATTCCAATGGTCTTAGCTTTTCTAAGAAACTCTTGCATATTGGATATTATTGGCCTATAATGGATAAAGATACTGTCAAATTATCAAAAACTTGCAAAAAGTGTCAAATACATGGCAATCTTATACATGCACCAACATGGGAATTGTTACCTTATATCACACACTAGCCTTTTCAACAGTGGGCCTTTGATCTTATTGGTAAAATTTACCCAGCATCCTCTTATGGTCACAAGTTTATCATTACAACAACAAAATATTTTACTAAATGGGTTGATGCTATACCCTTAATCACGGAAAAAGGAAAACAAATTTCATTGTTTATCCTCAACTACATTATTTTTTGGTATGGTCTTCCCTCATCCATTCTGAGAGATAATGGTAAACACCTCAAAAACAAGGATGTGACAGAGCTTTGCAACAAGTTCCAAATCACTCATCATTTCTCCTCTATATATTATCCTTAGGGAAATGGACAGGCAAAGCCTAGTAACAAGAACATACTCAAATTCCTCATCTGAACTATCAATGATTCTGCTAAAGATTGACATGTTCAAATCAATCCAGCTTTGTGGGCCTATCTAACAAGTATCAGAACCCCAAAAAGAGCTACTCCTTATTCTTTGGTTTATGTGTTGAAGCAATTCTTCCAATTGAGGTATAACTTCCATCCTTGAAAGTATCTTTATGAGGATTAATAATAGATGATGACTACAGGGTCTCATAGTAACAACATCTAGAACTGTTAGCTGAAAGATGTGAAGATGCATTTGAACATTTACAAGCATATCAAAAGAGAATGAAAAAAAAGCTACAATGAGAAGTTCAAACCTTGTGAGTTCCAAGTGGGAGACCTAGTGCTACGTGAAAATTCTAAGAAACAACAACACAAAGAAAAGAAGGGCAAGTTTGAACCTAATTGGTAAGGACCTTTCAAAATAAAAATATTATTTGGATCTGGAGCTTCTAAGCTAACTACCACAGGAGACACACTTCTTGATCTATCAACACCAATCATCTAAAGAGGTTTTACGCCTAAGCTGTTGTCAATAGCTATGTACAGTGGAAAAGATTCTGAAAAAAATAAAAAAAAATGTGGAAAAAAGAGAAAAAAGCAAAAAAATTGAAAAAAAAAAAAATTTGCCTTGGTGAAAATGTGGTAAACAGGTGGCTTGGTAGAAAAAATAGCATTCCTACAAATGGTGAAAACTTGGTAAACATGTGCCATTTCATCAGTTCGTTGCTCTGCCTATCAAATCTTGGATAACCTTTCGATAAGTGCTTCAAGACCTTTGAGCCAAAGAAAGAAAGAATAAATTCCTAGTTGATTGCTATATCCTTTTCCTATTACCACCATGATTTGGAATTTAATTTTATCTTTCTTGTGAATGGATACAATCTCAAACTTCTGCAAGGTAATCAATTCACCATCAGTATTTCTCAAAACCACATCAATCAATAAAAGGTGTTTCTCAACACCACCCCCAACTAAACAACCAAACAAAAGGTATATCTCAATACCATTGATCAAGTCACATCTCATATAAATAAACAAAACAATGTTTCCTAAACACTCATCCTGTTATCAATATGATCATATTGAATCTATAAATCAACAACACAAGTACAAAAATGATCAGTCATGTCCTATACTTGCATGAATTCTAAATTCTAAGTAACTCTATGATGTATCCATACTAGATAAGTAATGAAGGAGTTGGGATACTTTTCTTTGAATGACTGTTTGTTCTTTATCACACCTCTATCAAATGTTTCAATGATACTCTACTGAGCTAGAAACATGAAGACAGGGGGCATGATATTTTCTTTGTCTTCTTCTTGTGATTGACATTGGTTTTTGACAAGGTCTATGATGAAAAATATAAAGCTACATGAAAGGCTCTGATTCTAAGACCAAAGAAAAAACCTATGTTATATTGGGTTGTTATCTTTATCGATTGGTGATTATCATATTTCTGAAGATATTTCGTGAACATAGAGGAAGGTATATGGTATTTAATTTGTTTGATGTGTGTTTTCCAATGCAATTTATACTCAAGACATCATGATATTTTATATCTTGATGCTTGTGTGAAAATGCAATATCAAAATTTAACTCAATTAGTATTCATATCATCAGAATAAATTAATTATTCATAGTGGTTGTACTAAATCAAACATTTTACAAAATTCATATTTATATTATCATAGTCACTTAAGCACTATTGATGGTTGTGTATACTTGTATCTAAGAATGGTGATATTCATAATAATAGGATTACTTGCATATAAGTGTTGGTTGTGTAAAAAATGGGGTCCACAAAAACCTCAATGATGAAACAAAAGCACAAAATGAATGACATGAAAATGGAAGCTGCATTTGAATTTTAGTTACATTCCATTCTAGGAGTTGCATATCTTTTATAGAAATAACTGTGTGAAAGGCTATCATAACACACATCTAAAAAGAGGGAAAATAAAACTTCAAACATTCAACAAGATATCATTTCTCTTATCATTGAGTATTTTAATCACTAAAATAAAAATCATTATTTGCATCTACAATGTATTTCACTAACTATCAGTAAAATTCATAGATATGCATTCATAGCAATAAGCTAACATCATATCTTGATGCATCAAAAACATCAAAAATAAATTGCATCCATACATTTTCATCCATAGCATAATGAAATCAAAGACCGTGCTCATAGCATAATCATAAGAATATCATAAAGCATGAAATAACAGTGACAAAGATACATTGAGATCAAATCACGGGAAAGTCATCATATATCAAATAATGTCCATGAGATGCATCATCCAAAAACCGAGCAACAATGGTGCTAAGATCACAGATATGTCAATACATCATCATGAAAATACTCAAATCATGACTGAATAGTTTTATCATCCATTGGTGGTCCTTCAAGAGGAACATCTAATCTACTCGGTCCACCACCCTCTGACTATGATGCAGCCCATGAAAAGGGAGTAACTCTCACAGTAGCATCTAGTACTAGTTAGAAATATGTGGCCTAATAGTAGGATGCTCTGCCACTCTGAGCGGTGGCATCTCTTTGTGAAATATCCAAGGCTCTGTCCCTAACAGCCAAGTATGCCTATAGGATAGCTATATGTGTCATCAACTGACCCCTCTCTCTACGGAGGCATGCAATCAATTATGCATCACATGTACCCTGTGATGATACACCTATAGGTATAGACCCTGGTACCTATATGCCTGTAGGAATTATATATCATGTAATTGGCTAAGGAGGAGGTTTACTCATCTGTGATCCAATCTATGTACCTAGATGAATCCCTGTGGTAGTCATTATTGTAACCATCACCTATGGTAGAACCTATGCAGTAGTCACATGACTAGAAGAAAACACCAATGTGGAAGAAACCTGAGTAGAAGGAACCTATGAAGTTAAAGGAATCTAAGATGTTTAAGAACCTATCTTGTAGATGAAATCTGTGAAGTAGCTCATACCTTTGTAGTTGTTGGCTGTGTTAGCCCTGCAATCTGAACTCTAACCTATCTCTTCTCACCACCATGACCTCTGCCACAACTATCATCACAACTACTAGAACGTTTGCAAGATGTAGTCCTGATGGCCCCACCACCTCTTTCATCATCACCTCTATCATCACCCTCATCAACCATAGTTGGAACTGCCTCATCAAGAGAGGTCATCCAAGGAAATGGATGTTGTGCAAAGTACACTGAGAAATTAGGAATCATCCTAGCATCTATAATACATGTAGTTGGATCCCATATAACAGGTACTAACCGTTGGTTCTCAAGGAGCATAGTCTCATATCTCAATTTGGGCCCCCACTGTTCCTCCTCATATTGAGATCGAGCATAAGCTGCCATGCCCTGATACATAGGCTATGCCATACTGTACTACTGTAAGACATGGGAAACCATGAATCTCTCAATAATGTAAATGGTATGGCCAATCAATAATTTCTCTATGCACACAAAATACATCTCTCACTTGTCGGTACTCCACTCCTCACATTCTAGATACAGATGCCAGATCACACCTTTCATATCGTCTAGTGATCGCCTCCAATACTCCAAGTTTCCAAGGTAGGGCTGCACCATATCTCTAGCAAACATGTAAACATAAGGATAACCTACCTGTCAAGATCGAGCTACCATGGCCTATGTAACTGGGATATGCTCCCATTCCCATATCTATAAAACAATCAATCCAACAGAAAATGATCTATTATATCGATAGACCACTTGAGTTCAAGTAATGATACATGTGAGCCAAGAGACAGGTACACCAGGCTAATCTGTGTGGACTTTGTAATAAATCCTTAATTATTCTACCCCATCCAACTAAAAAACCTTGTGCGCTCCTATTAGGAATGAGAAATCCACCAATAAGTCCAAATAACACACTTGGCAATGTGAGACCTTATCTCTCTAGTCACTGACAAGTGATATGATGCTCTACCAATAAGGGATCCTAGAACACTCTCATAGAAGTATCTATACATGCTCGCCTAGTTAAATCATAATAGGGCATCTCTTCCATAATAGGTATGTGAAGGATTCACCATACATCTTCCTGTGTCAATGTAATCTCACCAGTTAGCAGGTGGAATACATTATGCTTCGAGTGCCATCTCTTTATCAAACTAGTAAGTAAATTGTGGTTTACTATATACTCAGGCATACCCAGTAAATATCCCAGACCACAATGGACGATATTGGTATGGTCCTCAACTTATAACTACTGAATCAATGATAAGACTTAGGGATATGGTGCACATGTCCATATATTACCAGGACCACGCTACAAAGGTAAACACATTTCATAATCATAATTGGGGCAAACAAGAATGTTCAAAATAGATATATTCAGTAGAAGATATTCTAACAGGATCAGATTGGCTAAGGCATTCAACATTTACAAATTTTGGGACTTAGACATTACATTTTTGGCTCACTCTCCCAAAAATGATACTTCAAAGTCTATAAATGAAATTTTACCAAAAATAATGGCATGCATACCAAAAATGATATCTTGTCCCAGAAACGATACCTAAAAGATTGGAAACGATACAGAAAGGACAAAAAATTTCACTTTCCCAGATATGATAAATCGAGAATGGGATATGATATTTAAAAGCCCATAAATGATAAAATATTCTAGAGATCATATTCTAAATACTACAAATGATAATATGCGAAAAGGACAGTAAACATTCAAAAATCAAAGCACAAATAGGCATGAATTTCAAAATTTCAAATCATGAATTCAATGACATACCACTAGAAGGTACTGGGTAGGTCTCTGGTGTCACTGGATGGTCTCGAATCGATGATGGTGCAGGGGGGTCAACATCTTCTCTCTCTGAGCTCTGCAGTTCTGTACTAGTGAATAGTAAAATGAATAGTTCTTTTCAATTATTACCCTATTTAATTCTATTTTTGGTGTGATTAAATTCAAATTTTTAACCATACTTTTGCTCATATCTATTGGACCATTTTGGCTCTAACTTCATCCTATAGAGTCTGATTTTGACCAAATTAAAAGAAGTTTCTTCTTGGTTTTGATCACTATCATTTCTGATGAAGGGTGCTCCCCTTAATACCACAAACACATAACAGAAACAGAGAAGCAACAACAATTTGCAAGAATAGAAAATGGACTTCTTATTATCTCCACAAATGCGGAATTACAAACTTTCAGAATTA
>MU225620.1:1297022-1313083 GCA_018584345.1 Thuja plicata | reverse complement strand
TATATATAAACAAAAGGCAAAAAAGCCCATAGATTTGTATTAATATAAATAAATTTTTTTATTGTAATATAGAACCTATAAACAATGAGAACTTCCAAAGGAAGTCAATTGAGCATAAAATACAGTCATTTCAAATACAATGTGTAACCCCTTTAAAATATTCTTGAAGACATTGTTTAGATTGAAGTCATAAACTTGAATGATTTTATTGGTAAACATTCCAGGACTTGTCTTTAGTGAACTTTCTCAATAAGCAAATACATATACCTTTGGAAGTTATCCACATGATGTGTTAAAGGATGTCATGTTTTGATTTGAAGCTTATAATCAGGAAATGTTCTCATATAGAAGAAGAATATAAGAGATCTTAAAATAGATTTGTGATTGTTTCCAAGACATTCAATCAATAATCTAACCATTATTAGAAAAGAAATTACTTTTCATGAATAAAAAATATTTCTGGAACCATCACCCTATCAAACCTCAGATCATAAACATTTACTAGGCATCCATGCAATGTATACTATTTTTCCACGGCTATTGAAATAGACTAGAAAATTTTCCTGGAAAGGTGCTCATATCGCTTACAAAACCCAGTACATGAGTTTACAGGAAAGAGAGCACAGGAAAATGTGCGGTGATGTACATAGAACCAGTAGAATGCATTTGATTGAGATCCTAACAAGAGCCATTCTGCATGTCCTAGAAGATAGGTGATGTAACACAAGTCTTTCTCTAACGCTATCTTCTCCTAGGGTATCATTAGGCCACTCCCCTGACCTAATAGGGTTCCTGACTAACCCTATTCTCCTAAGAGATCTCTTCTCAAGATCCTTCTTTCAAATTGTGAACACCAATCAAGTAGAACAACAACTCAACACAACTCCTACAAGGCTCTCAGTAGCCCTTCTCGCTCCATCTACACTATTTGATCCAACAAGTTCAATAACCAATCCATAAAGAGAGATAGGCTTCTAGGATGATAGTTAGATCTTATTCAATGCCTACAAACACATTTTGCATTGGAACCCTAATCGAGTTCCAAGAAATACACTAATTGCTCCTTAAACAAGGCTACAAGCAATTAGGCCTATTTTGGCAAATTTCTCAATTAACTTGAAAAATTCCTTAATAAGGTGAAAATATAATACTTGATCCTAAAATAATTTTCAGATACCTACAAGATTTTCTAGGTCTTGGGCTTCGAAACTATCCGTACAGTATTGCCTACAAACAAGCCTAAAATTTAGGGTTTCAAGGCATTGAAAGCATGTCTTACAGAATCCTTGTTTCCACCACCAAAAGTAATTCAACAGAACTTCCCATTGAATTTGGGACTTCAAAGAACATATGTCTACCTCTCTTAAATCTCTGACTGAAGCTAACAATGCCTTTAATCCACCTCAATAGCTCTGCAACTCATTGTGATCCCTAGCCCTATAAGTCTGGCTCGCCTAGGGAATCACCTTAAAAATTACTTTCTTTCTTTCTAGAGACCCTCCTTTAATGTAAAATATGTATAAGGAGTCATCTCCCTAATCCCAAATCCCCATGCAAATTCCATGGTGGGAAGAGGACCTATGAATCCATCTTTACCAGTTGCCTGGTTCAGACCAGCAACTGGACAAAAAACAAAACAAATTACAAAACTAACTAAAATCTCACAAAATGAAAATCCAAAACCACACATAATCTTTAAAAAAATATTCTAACACTTCCATGGATTGAAGTGAGGGATTAAATCCATTAAAACCCCAAATGCTCAGGAAACAAGAAACTGCAACTATTATTTTACTTCTCTAGTCTGTACACACACTGATAAAATTAAGCCAACCATTTCAAAAGGCTGAGGATAGCCTTAAGTAGTTGACCAATACACAAACTCAATGGTTTCTGACAGTTATGAAACCCATTGGTCGAAGTTTCAATTATGCAAAAAATGTTGTCAATGACAACATTGACAACATTTACTTTTTTGGGGATTTTCTATCCAAACTTGGTCATAAGTCCACCAAACTTAACCAAATGCCTATCTAAGGTGTTTTAATATTGAAGTAGGACCTCAAGTGCCTTACTTGTCCAATTTGACACTAAAATGCGCAAAATACCCTATTTGACCTAATGTGGATACTACTTGCAAATAACGTCACTAAGGACATATTAAGGCATCCTAATCTAACACACCACACACTAGGACTCATCTAGTCTCCTTATTGTGATAGTAGTTTTTCTAGGACCACTAAAAAAAAAACAATTAAGGAACCCTAGGTCTACTATGAGCCCTTCCTAGGTGCTCCTGCCTCATACTCCCCCACAAAGGAAACTTATGTCACTCTTACGGACAACAAGTCTTCAAAGAAGCCCACCTTTTTGGAGTCTTCTTCTGTAATCCATGAGGCCTCTGATTCTGGCATATCCTTCCACTTTATAGGGTGTTCCACGTAAACCTTGTGCCTTTTAGTCTTCTTCACTCTTGAATCTAGAACTCTGTTAGCTTCCAACTGTGGCTTGGGAGGTAATACAGTAGCCTCAAAACCACCACTGATCCCTTGATTGCTTGGACCATGCTGATCTATATTCCCTTTGAACTCTATTAAGTCTTGTACATTGAACACCAGAGATATGCTACAATCTGATGGTAAGTCTATTTTGTATGTATTAGGCCCATATTTTTCTATGATCTTGCAAGGTCCCACCCTCTTCATCTAAATATTATTAGGGACACCTTTCTATAACCTAGATTTGTTCAAATGAACCATCACATAGTCACCTACCTCAAATTGAATATCTCTCCTCTTTTCATCAACTTTGGCCTTCAACTTTTGTTGGTTGTCTTGGATTGTCTTCTTGACCTAATCCTATATCTCTTTCATGGTTTGGGTGAAGTCCTCAGCATACCCACTCCTATACTCCATGCCTCCAAGATCCCTAATCTCACACACACCCCTTGGGTGCTTCCCGTAAACTATCTCAAATGGGCTTCTCCCTGTCATTTTGTTCTTACTGTCATTGTAGGCATATTATTCTTGGGGAATAACAACATCCCATGTCTGACCATACTCCTTATTTAGGAACCTCAATAGGTTACCAAAAACTCTATTGACCACCTCAGTTTGGCCATCAGTCTGAGGGTGGTAAGTTGAACCAAAAGACAAGTTGGTTCCCAATCTATTCCACAAAGTTTTCCAGAAATGGCTCATAAATTTCACATCCATATCTGAAACAATACTTAGGGGTAAGCCATGAATTCTTACAATGTCTTTAAAAAAAAATGCTATATGACTAGAATCATGTGTGGTCTTGCATGGAATGAAATGTCCCTTTTTACTAAATCTGTCAATCACTACATAAATGCTATCACATCCTTGCTCTTTTTTGGGTATACCTACTATGAAGTCCATGCTCACACACTCCCATGGCCAATTAGGGACTTGTAAAGGTTGATACAAACCTATATTAATTATTTCTCTTTGGCTTTCATGCATATGACACACTACTCAACATATCTAGCAACATCTCTTACAAACTTTGGCCAATAGTAGAACATTTGCACTAGATCCAAGGTTTTGTTCATACCAAAGTGATGACTCAAACACCCATTGTTTTTCTCCTATATGAGATTATCTCTCATGGAACATCTTGGAAAATACAACTGATTTCCCTTAAATAACAATCCATTTGGCAAAAGTAAAATCAGAAAAATTGCTATGGAAATGATTCTAAAAATCAATACACACCTTGTATGCTTCACCAAAATCTTCATCTACCTTGTAGAGATCTCTGAAACTATGAATTCCAATGTTATTCAACTTAATTTATTGGACTATCAATGATCTCACACTGAGTGCATCTACAACCTTACTCAATTTCCCTTCCTTATGCTTAATTGTAAATGTGAATGCTTGTAAATATTCCATCCATTTCAGATGTCTATTGGTTATTTTCTCCTGAGTATTGATGTAACTAAGGGCTTGGTTGTCACTAAACATAAAAAATTATTTGGGCAATAGATAATGCCTCCACTTTCTAAGGGACTGAAATAAAGCATACAATTCTAGGTCATAAGAAGAGTATTTCTTCTTAGCTTCATTTAATTTCTCACTAAAGAAGGATACTAGCCTACCTTCTTGACTCAATACACCCCCTACTACCATCCCACTTGCTTCATACTCAATAGTAAAAAATTTCTCAATGCTTCATAGTTGTAGGATAGGTTGAGTGGATACTTGTTTCTTCAACAACTCAAAGGATTTCTCTTCTTCTAAGGTCTACCTAAACTTATTTTTGACTCCACCCTTAATGGTATCTAATAAAGGAGAACAAATACCACTAAAGTTCATGATAAATTTCCTATAAAATTGGGATAAGCCATGGAAACTTCTTACCTCAGTTGCTATGGTAGGTGGTGGCTAGTTTAGGATAGCTGACACTTTGTCTTGATCCATCTTCAAATATCCTTTGGACACTACAAAGCCCAAGTATACCAGTTCTTTCTTGAAGAAATCGCATTTTTCAAGATTGATAGCCAGCTTCTCTTCGTGTAATCTCTACAATACTACCTCTACATGCTTGATATGCTCCTCCTTTATCTTGCTAAATATCAGTATATCATCAAGACATACAACTACAAACTTCCCTATCAAGTCCTTGAGCACTTCATTCATGAGCCTCATGAATGTGCTCGGAGAATTTGTGAGGCCAAATGGCATTACAAGCCATTCATATAATCCATCTGTGGTCTTGAATTTCATTTTCCACTCATGCCATTCTTTCACCATAATTTGGTGATAACCACTCTTCAAGTCTAGCTTAGTAAAGTACATTGCCACTCCAAGGCAATCCATAAGATCCTCAATCATAGGTATAGGGAACCTATACCTTATTATAATACTATTTATATCCCTTGAATCTATACAAAGTCTCCATTGTCCTCCCTTCTTGGATGCCAACACAACCAGGACTGCACATGGGCTTATACTCTTTTTATCAATCCTTGATCCAAGAGCTCTTGCACTTGCCTTGCCACTTCCAAGTTCTGATCAGGGGTTAGTTTGTATACTACCTTATTAGGCAAAGATGCACCAGGGACAAAGTCTATCTTATGACTTATTACTCTTCTAGGAGGTAATGTAGTAGGAGTGCCATCATTCACTATGTCTTTATATTTCTCAAGCAATTCCTGTATCTCTGATAGTAATGGCTCCTTGACTATCTTTTGTTCCTCCTTAGGTCTTAGCATCCTTGACATCCCTCACAAACTCCTTTCCACTAGACAACATGATGTTAGGAGTCTTGAACTGTGGCTCCTCCTCTTCTAACAAAGACTAAATCTTGAAAGTTCTTCCTCCTTTATTGACTGTGATGGAATTCTCCTTCCCATCATACACTGCCCCATTTTCAAATTTCCAAGGTCTTCCTAACAGAAAATGAAAAGCATCCATTGATAGGATGTCACACAACAATTTGTCCTTATACCCTGCTATAGAGAATTCAACCCATGTCTTCTAATTTACCAATACACTTTGGCCTTTGTTTAACCAAGTCACCATATAGGGATTCACCTGGGGTACTTTGGTCAACTTTAGTTTTTTGTCCGCTTCCTCTGAGATGATATTGTCTGTTGGATACAATTGTTTAATTGTGTATTGTCTTTGATGTTACACAAATGTCATATCAGTCATCAGACAGAGTCTACCGAGCAAAGAATGTCATATCAGTCATCAGATAGAGTCTACCGAGCAAAGAATGTCATATCAGTCATTAGACAGAGTCTACTGAGTTCTATCGGTAAGTGAAGCAAGTTACAGAGTCTACCGAGCACAACAGAATACTATATCGAGAAGTTAGTTACTACCGGGCTCTCTCGGTCAACAAAGAAATTCAGTGCTTACCGAGTTCAGTCGGTCATCAAAGAATATGTGATGGAAAGTCAGTCTTTATCGAGTTCACAGTACTTACCAAGTTCAGTCGGTTACCGAAGGATTTTTGTAGAATCAGCAGTGTTCACCGAGCATCAGTGAAATGTTTATGCAGCCGACTAAAGTAATATTTATTAATTGAAACTTGTTTATGCAGCTGACCAATGTAATATTTATTGTAACTTGTAATTGGGCCGACTTGATAACCTGAAGGGTATATATGAAAGATCTAGTTGCGAATTCAAAAAGAGTCAGAGGTATATGTGAAAAGTATGTGGAAATGTGAAGAAGCAGAGATGTGTGAATTCTGATGAAGGATTAGTGATATCCTTAAGGTTCTGCAAAGATATATATGATCAGTAAGGATCTATTGGCGCAGAAGAGAGATCTATATCAGCAAGATAAGTTGTATTTTATTCAGATCACTTCATTGTTGCATTCTGACAATTGTAGCAGTGATACCGAAATCTCTTAACAGAGTTGGTCTAACAACCATTTTGTAAATCCTCTAACAAGGTGAAAATTCAGTTGAATTTCTCTAAAGACCTCTCACAAGGCCACTCCTAACAGGGTGATTAAATCCTCTAACAGGGTCACACCTAACAGTGTGTTTTGTAAACCTTTAACAGGGTTGGCTCCTAAAAGGGCTCACTTTAGAAGAGTGAAAATCAGTAACTAGTTACATTGGTGGTTTTCCCAAATTGGGTTTCCACGTTATATCTGGTGTTACTTGTGTTCATGTTATCTATTTTATGCATGTCAGTAACTGTGAATGTTTAAAGAATAATGATAAGTTAATCTACCGAGTAACAGTAATATATATTGAAGACATCTAAGGGACTTGTGGATTTATTTTTGTGGTAACTGATTCACCCCTCCCCTCTCAGTTACTCCATCCATTTTTCCAACAATTGTCAGTGGAGCCATAATCCACTATCACCTTACAAACTTTGTCAAGGATCTTGCATCTTATCCTAAACAAATCCCTCATATGCTTAGGTTCATCCTTGACTGGTTGTCTTATCAACACCCTCCTAAACATTAAATTTCCACCCATCTCTAAATCTAGATGATCAATCTCAGGTGCCTTGACACTTGAAGTGTCCTCATGAGCGTAAGCCACTCTCTTATCATGATTAGAAGTAGTCGGCTTTTCAGGGCATCTATATGCTGGATGGCCTAATTAACCATAGTTGTAACACTTCATACTTGCAAAGTATGAGTTACTTCTACCTCCTCTTCCTCTTTTAGGACATCCTTGATTTCCCCTTCCTCTGTTAAAGCCCCCTCTTGGAGTGCTTTCAGTATTATACTCTATTAGATTGTTCTCACCTTATGTCCTTTTCTCATTACCTCTGCCTTGATAGCCTCCTCTTTGACCCCTTTGGTCTCTTCCTCTACCTCTATTTTTGAAGTTAGAGTCACCATTCTTTTTGTTCTTTTCCTCTAGTCTTAGGGCTAATTGATGGCACCTCTTAACTATAGTTGGTGTCCACAAACTGATTTCTTCTTGGATGTTCCATTTCAATCCACCCAAGTACCTAGCAACTTTTATTGATTCCTCTTCTTGTTGCATGGATCTAAGACACAATATTTGGAATTACTCTATATATGAGGCCACATATAAGTATTTTTTCTTCAAATTATATCTTTTCCTAGGTACTTGAATCTCATAATCCTCTGGTATATAATACTCCTTTAACTTGGTCACCATTGCATTACAATTGGCTATGGGTTGCTTACACAATCTAACCCTCTAATCTTGAAGGTATTTACACCATGTTAGGACTGACCCTCTGAGTCTTGATTTTTCCATCTTGAGCTTTTGTTCTTCAGTTACCCCTTCACACTCAAAATGGTTCTCCATTCCTTCAAGCCAATCCATCACTACTTCAATGTCCATCTTTCCACTAAATAGTGGTATACCTTCCAATGCCTTTCCTCCTAGGGATTTTATGGATTTTAGGAAGGGCTCTTCATTCAAGATAGGGTTTGGTTAAGGAATAAGGTATTCCTCAGCTATCTTTTTACCTCTATCACTAATTTCAATTTCTTTGTTTCTAGCTACTACATTAGCAACTTCTTCTAGCCTTATCTTCATTCCTTCTAAGGATTCTTCAAGGAGTCTATTCTTATCCTTTTTCTCATCCACTTCTTTAGCTAGCTCTACATTTTTCACCATGATTGACTCTCCTACTGAGTCACCAGTAGCTGCAGACATACACTGACTTCCCAAGCCATTAACTTGCTCTGATGCCAATCTAATGTAACACATGTCTTTCTCTAACCCTATCATATCCTAGGGTATCATTAGTCCACTCCTCTGACCTATTAGGGTTCTTGACTGACCCTATTCTCCTAAGGGATCTCTACTCAATATCCTTCTCCTTTGAACTTGTGAACACCAATCAAGTATAACAACCACTCAACATAACTCCTCCAAGGCTCTCGTTAGCCCTTCTTGCTCCATCTACACTATTTGATCCAACATGTTCAATAATCACTCCAAAAAGAGAGGTAGGCTTCTATAATGAAACTTAGATCCTATTCAATTCCTGTAAACACATTTTGCATTGGAACCCTAATTGAGTTCCAAGAAACACACTAATTGCTCCCTAAATAGGGCTACAAGCAATTAGGGCTATTTTGGTGAATTTATGAATTAACTTGAAAAGGTCCAAGTAATAAAGTGAAAATTTAATACTTTATCCTAAAACCATTTGTAGAGACCTACAATATTTTCAAGGTCTTGGGCTTCCAAACTGTCTGTACAGTATTGTCTACAAACAAGCCTAAAATTCAGGGTTTCAAGGCATTCAAATCTTGTCTAACAGAATCCTTGTTTCCACCACAAAAATTCATTCACCAAAACTTCCCATTGAATTTTTCACTTCAAAGCACATATGTCTACCTCTATTCAAGCTCTGATTGAAGCTAACAATGCCTTCAATCCACCTCAATAGCTTTGTAACTCATTGTGATCCCTAGCCATGCAACATTTTGAATAGTTGGTCTTGAATAAAAGGATTTAAACTAAACTTGTTCAAATGAAAATATTAATTCCATTAAGATTATATCTTTGTCAAAATGAGTTTGAAATCGTTAACCACCTTTCTATCCAATGTAAATTCACTCAACTCTGCTTGAAATTTATTAAAAATAAGTTGAATTTGTCATTACCTTTCCCATACACCTTATGGGATCTTTCTCAATGTTATACAATGCTCTTTAACTATTCTTTTTTTCATGTGTATATGTTTCTCTATTACAAATCTAGTCATCTAGAATATCTGATGGGAAAAGAACCTTCACATCTTTAGGAATGTTTTTACCTGCAAGAAATTGACAATCAATAAGATTGAAAATGCAATATTTGAAGTAGTGAATTCTTATGTTAAAAAACATAAAAACATTGGCTCTATGTTTTCAAGATGCTTCTATTTTGCATAGCTAGAAAAAATATAACTCTCCCATTCCTAGGTAGCTTGCACAAACCAAATAAGTTAAAACTAGACAGAAGTTCAATTAGATGGGCTCCTCTATATACCAATTTTATTAAGTTAAAGTTTGACATAATGTCACATAGAAATACAGGTCTTTTAGGAATATGTATCAGGAATCATAGAGGTTCTATCATTTCTAAAACTTCTTGTACATGCTTCAAATAATGTTCAAAAGCTTTAGCAAATCTATTAGGATTAGATGCAGCTTTAAAGATGGGTATCTCAACAATTCTCATAAAAGGTGATTCTCTCATAGATGTGAGTGCATTTAAAGGGAGAAAAAATCTTAATAAAGGTCCGAAATACATTCTCCAAAACTTTTTGGTGCTGCTAGATAAATTTCAAGCACTCTTAATATCTCATACATACTAAGAAAGTATCAACATACTAGGAAGGTAACAAGTTGGCAAACTGCCTGACAAATTTGGGTTGCGATTGAGTTGAGGTTTTTATTCAAAATAATTAGAATCAAATCAAGCCTTATCCCAAATTTCTAAATATCATAATGAAATAAGCAATTGCAACTCTTTAGTGGCTGCAATTTTGGTTTGTTAGTGGCAGTTGAAATCACTTGTTGAGTGGGGCTCACAATTTTCCACATCATTTATTTGAATTTCATTCAGTATGGCACTAGATCTATTCCTAACATTCATAACAACTGGTTTTTGTGTTCAGGTTAATGATCCTAGATTTCAGTACTAACAATGCTACATAACCTCTTTTTAAAGGGTAAGATTCTACAACCTTTGCTATTTTGTAAAAATTAATACTTGAAAATATTACTTTTTTTTCCAAGGATATGTGTGTGATAAGATTTATCATTCCCTACTTTCCCATCCACAACTTGGTATATGGGTGCTTTGGTACATTTATCATTTTTTTGGTGCATTCAAAAAAAAAAAAATATTAAATGAAAATTGGTGTCATGGTTTTCCTATTGGTGTAGGAGCACCTGGGAAGGGCTTATAGTAGACCTAGGGTTCCTTTTTTTTTTTGGGCTTGTAGTGGTCCTATCCAAACCTCTTGTTCAATAAGGGGACTAGATGAGTCCTAGTGTGTGGTGTGTTAGATAAGGATGCCTTAATAGGTCCTTAGTGAACTTATTTTCAAGCAATGTCCACATTCGGTAAAATATGGTGTTTTGTGCCCTTTGGTGTCAAATTAGACAAGTAAGGGACTTATGACCAAGTTTGGTGGACTTATGACCAAGTTTGGATAAAAAATCCAAAAAATGTAAAAGTTTTGAATGTTGTCATTGACAACATTTGTTGCATAATTGCAACTGCAAGCAATGGGTTTCATAACTGTCTAAAACCATTGATTTTGTGTCTTGGTAAACTTCTTAAGGCTATCCTTGACCTTTTGAAAGGGTTGGCTTAATTTTTTTAGTGTGTGTACAGACTGGAGAAGTAAAAGAACAACTACAGTTTCTTGTTTTCAGAGCATTTGGGGTTTTAATGGATTGAATCCCTTACTGTGATCCATGGAAGTGTTAGAGTAGTTGTTTTTAAGATTCTATGTGGTGTTGTATTTTCATTTTGTGAGCTTTTAGTTATTTTCTTAATTTATTTTGTTTTATGTCCAGTCGCTAGTCTGAACTAGGCAAATGGTAAAGATGGAGTCATAGGTCCTCTTCCCATCGTGGAATTTGCATGAGCCTTTGGGATTAGGGAGATGACTCCTTGTACATATTTTATAGTGAAGGATCAGCCCTAGAAATTGAGCAACCAATCTTTAAGGTGATTCTCTAACAACTAGCTTTTGCTAATGTCTTGTCATTCCAACAAAAAAAAAAAAAAACCTCATTGTGGAGCTCGTTGTTCTTTTATCTAGAAAAGAGCCTTGTAACCTTGTTGTACTGTATATAACCAATATTTTTATGAGACCCATACTATCGTGTCATCTTCCTCTAATAGAAACACAAATCTATCTCTTAAAATATCTACAAAGATTTGAAATTATTGAGGGGAGTCAGTGGTGTTTTGGCATTCCTTCAAAACCACTTTATCAATAAGAGCTTCCATAGAGTGGACATCATTTGTGAATGAATCACCCAAAACTTCAATCAGGGATTCTCTAATTACCTAAAAATATGGAATATTTTTTAATTATGGGAAGCCACTTCATGAATTAGACCAAAAATTTACATTCTCCCCATTGTGAATCTCTCATGTAATATAGTAAATGATCACAACTTTACATTCTTCACATTGTGAATCTCTCATGTGATATAGTAAATGATCACTTTCCTAAATGCAATTATAAAATACACTTGGTTGAGCCCCATTGTGGATTTGATATAGTGAAAACCTTGGAAGGGTTAGGAGAGTCAAGATATTATTCTTGCATGATTCTGCACCACCTTGCATCTAGTTTTATATATAACTGCAATACTATTTTAGCACTAAAGTCTTTCATTTGAATTGGAACACTATGAATTCCCACACCCCCTGAGATTTATCTCAAACCATTTTTCCTAAGGATATGAGATGAACATTTTTTTTATCATTAATATTACCTTTCCATATGATGTAGCCAAGGACATGAGGAACTTTAATGAATTCAATTCAATCCTTACAGAAAGAGTCATACAACAAAAGAAACACAAAATAATGGAAAGATATGCAAGATTTAATTTCTTATTATCATAAAGATATCAAGTATAATGGATCTTCATTATGTAGTCTTACATTCTAGGCATGTTGGCCCATGTTTAGAACTTTTTATATGTTATCTTTTTATACTACCTATCACAATATAACACTAATAGTTCTATCTACCAAATTTCCCTACATCTCCATTCCCCTCAGGGATCAATTGCATTCATTTAAAGCTCCTTCAAAAGAATCCAATCAGCCTGTAAAACATTACATTTTCTAAGAATAGGAAAATGCATTACAATATATGTTAGGACCAAAATCATAAGAATATCTTACAAATAGATAAATCAAGATAAGAAAACCCACAAGTAGGTCGGCCATGCATATACAATCCTTGAGATATGAGCCATGAAGCTTCTTTGATTTGGAAATGTTAGAGTGAATTTTGAATAACTGATAGGGGGGGTGAATCATTTATCCTCGGGTACATATGTGCCCATTTAAAATTTATACCAAATTGAACAATTCAAATTTGTTGGGCAGCAATAACATGAAAGTGTGCATATTACTGTACTAATGAAATAAGCTTGCAGAAATTTAACAATAAAACACAACATAAAAATTCACACATTTTAACACCATGATTTAATGTGGAAACCCAATATGGGAAAAACCACTAGTAACATGCTAAAAAAATTTCACTCTTCTGAAGTGAGATCTGTTAGGAGCCAACCCTGTTAAAGGTTACAAAAGACACTGTCAAATGTGACCTGGTTAGAGGATTTAATCACCCTGTTAGGAGTGGCCTTATTAGAGGACTTAGAACATTCCAATCTAAGTTTCACCTTGCTCAAAGGATTTATACAATGACTATTAGGTCAACCTGGTTAAAGGATTTGAACTGATACAATGGTTAGAAAGTAATCAGTAAGTATGATCTGATACATACAACTTACTTTGCAAATCTAGATCCAATTCATCTCTAATGCTAATTCACTGAGTGGCCTCCATTCTCATTTCAATCTTCAGATTTTCTTAGAAATCTATCAAGCAATCTCTCTTTTCTTCTTTGCTCAACCTTCTTTGCTTAGACCATGTCAATCAGTCAATTAACCATGCAATCCTTTTGCATAATCTGTATACACAACTCTCTCTTAGCATCTCTACATGAATAAACCCTTGAGGTTATCATATACCTCTTCATCTAGGTCAGATAGATCTTTTTCCGCTTAATCAAGATCATAGATCTTAGGTTAGGTCAGATCCAACGGATCTTTCCATCTTTAAATTTAATTTATTTCTCCAATACAATCACCAATTAAATCTTGAACCCATTCATTAATAATGGTTTATTGTGCATTTAATTAATGAGCACCAAAACTAAATATCCATAACAAACTTCACATATTCTAATAAAATCAATAATGTCGGTAAGAGATCTCAAATCTCATCAATTACCATAATACTGTTGGTCAGCCAACACTGTGTGTTTGCACTCGGTCATCTCTATATTCCTTAGCATTTTATTGGTGCTTGGTCATCACTGGATTTTCTCGGCATCAAATTCACTTTGCTCGACATCAACCTCACAGTGACCTGTCAGTGAAAGATAAACAACATATCACTTTGCCAATGTGCCAAATGATCAAGTACCCTTGTGTTTACTCATAACTCAATAGTTTCCCTTGGTCTTCTTGTTATCCTAATCTTCACATCAATAGATATAGTACTCAAACAGATATCAATAGTCTTACCTGCTAAGGTTTGACATCAATGACAAAACAACAATTTTTTCCATTATAGATTTCAAAAAAATCTTTCCAACAATCTCCCTCTTTGGCATTAATGGCAGCACTAAACAATAAAAAAATAAATTTCAACCATAGTTACCATACAATCTAAAAAGTACCTGCATTCCTTATATGAACAAATTTTAATTAATATCTTTAGCTTCATTCTAATTCTCATCTTGTAAAACTTTTCTCCCTCTGTGTCTATGATTACACTAATGTCTATCTGTTACTGTTCATCAATCTCTAAGTAATAAAATCTCCCTGTATCTTTCTCAGTATATTTCTCCCTCTTTCAATAAACTTCTCCCTCTTTGACAACAATGCCAAAGACGTAGACATATTCATCATGTGGATTCTACTATACAAAACTCTGTAGCATGATGTTCCTATCATCTTTCTTATGACTGATACTCTTTTACTATCCTTGTCTGTCTTTCACAACTTTAGGCAGCATCCTAAAGTGTGACTACCTATGCATCAATGTGAAAAATATTCTGAATATGACATTTGATGCAACAGTACCATGCTAAACTAATTACCCTCAGTTACGGAAATCACCCCTAATTTACCTCACAGATACTCATGAGCATCCTTTGGTAGTGCCTTTGTAAATATGTCTTCTAACTGTTCCTTAGTGTTCACACACTCCAGTCTCACTTCCTTCTTCTGAACTAGCTCCCTCAAGTAATGATACTTGATAGCTATATGCTTTGTTTTAGAGTGCATTACATGGCTCTTAGAAATATTAATTGCACTTGTGTTATCACAATATGTGACAACTAGTTATGTGATCTCTTCTTTCATACCTTTCAGTAGTATCTTCAACCACACAATATTTGAGCAATTAACTACTGCTGCCACATACTCAGCTTCAACTATAGATTGTGAATTGCAATTCTATTTCTTTCTTTTCCATGAAACTAATCACTCGCCCAAAAGAAATACTCCTCCTTTGCTACTTTTTCTATCATCAACATTTCCAGCCCAATCAGAATCAGTATAAACTCTAAGTTCAAATTTTTCATTGCTTTTTTAATATAGACCATATTCATCTATTCCTTTAAAATATCTTAGAATCCTTTTTATTTCCATCATATGAGTTTCCTTGGGATTAGCAAAAAATTTAGCAACAATTCCAACTGCTAATGTAATATAAGGTCTACTATGTACAACATATTGCAGTTTTCCAATCATTGATCTGTACAGTATTTGATTTACTTCTTTTGTCTCATCATTTTTGGTTAATTTCTATGCAGTAGCCATGGTGGTACTCACTGGTTTTGATTCTTCCATTCCAAAAGTTTTTAGTATCTCTTTGACATATTTTGATTGAGTAATATAGATACCATTCTTCATCTGATATATTTGTAAACCAACAAAATTTTTGTTGGAATAATGATATATTTGTCATCAGTGAAAACACTTAGTGAAAACACTTATTTGATTCTGAATGCTTACCGAGCTCATCACTCAGTCCACAGCCTATACCGAGCATTCACCAGTTAAACAGTTCATACCGAGCAGAACAGCAGTCACCGAGCATATGAACAGATTAGCAGTGTTTACCAAGAAGAGCAACATGTACCGAGAAGACGGTAGTCACCGAGCTTCACTATAACTACCGAGCAATCAGTTGAAGCCAACTGAGAAATCAGTTTCTACCGAGTCACCAGTGGTTACCGAGTGACACTATATCTACCGAGTCACCACAGCTACCGAGTTCCAAGCTACACTTCGGGACTAGTATGGACCAAGCTTCTACTCTTACCGAGAGCCTGATGATGCCGAGTATTGTAGTGGATGCCGAGTATCAGAAGATCACCGAGCCAGCTTGAGGAACCGAGCTTCTACCGACTCAGTAATATTTTGTTTACCTATGTAAGGCCGACTTAAGAATAAGTTTATGTTATTATTTTGTATGAGGCCGACTTTGTGAAATGTAAATTGTAATTATGGATGGTATATATATGTAATGTATTATACCATCTGATGTATGGAATAGTGTGAAAGTATGGATATGCAAAATTAGAAAGAGCAGAGCAGAGACTGCAATAAGGCAGCAGAACAGAGCATTTTCGCAAAGGAGCAGAATTGACATATCTATCTCAGAAGGAGATCAATACACAAAGGATCTTATCAGCAATAAAGTTGTAAGTCAAGATCTACTATTTCATCCTAACAGTTGAATCAGTTTGTAAATCCTTTAACCGGGTAGACTTAATAGTCTTTTGTAAATCTCCTAACAGA
>MU225620.1:1279778-1290795 GCA_018584345.1 Thuja plicata | reverse complement strand
TAACCGGCCAACTTTATACTGCAGTACCAAAGTTTTGTGGGTACCATCCCCACCCCAGTTTTACTTTCTATTTGGAAGGTTTCTGGGTTACCAATCTTTGTGTTATGTGTTATGAATGATTATATTTCCATGCTTTCAGTAGATTAGATGAATGAATGGTCAAAGTATATACATGTGCAGAAATGTTTTAAAAGTTTCTGAGTTACTGATTCACCCCTCCCCTCTCAGTAACTTGGTTAGTCTTGATTATTTCCAACAATTTTTTATCTCACCAAACATAGACATCTAAAATTCAGTTTTCATCTCCTTTGCAAATGCTTGACATAACATATCTTGACCATAAAATATAATGTCATCAACAAAAATTTCAGCTAATAAAGTACCTTTACTTTGCTCTATCAACACATACAAATTGTTGTTGTCATTGGTTCTAGCAAATCCAATTTTCATCAGATAATTGTGCAATATTTCATACCATGCTCTAGGTGCTTGCTTCAGTCCATATAGTGCTTTGTGTAATTTGCAAACCATATTTATTTTGCTTGGGTCAACGAATCAATCAGCTTGTTCAATGTATACCTCTTCTTCTAATATACCATTTATAAATGTTGACTTCACATCCATTTGATTAAATTTAAATCCCTTATAGGCTACATATGCAAGTGGGTTCTTACACCTTTCAATCTTGCAACTGGAATGAACATCTCTCCATAGTCAATTCCTTCCTCTTGTGCACAACCCTTGCATACCAGTCTAGCTTTATTTTTTTTTACCTCTCCATATTGTTCATTCAACTTATTTCCGAATACCCACTTAGTACCAATTACATTTTTATCATTCGGCCATGGTACAAGTGTCCAAGTTTTTTTTTTTTTCAATCTGTTCAATTTCTTCATTCATGGCTTGAATCCAATCTTCATTGTCTAATGCATCTTTTACTATTTTAGGCTCAAAGTCACATAACAAGTAGGTATCTTATTTCAATTTGCTTCTTGTCATGACTATAGAATCCTTTGCACTTATAATTTGATCAATTTTATGATGCCTTATGACATACTTTGCCAAAGTAGGTTCTTTCTCTATTTTAGATTGATCATTCATGTTCAATTCAGGTTGAAACTGTGACTCGACATCTCCATCAGATAGCTCGGTAGTCACCTCCTGTTTCCTGACAACTTCATTCTTAGTTTCATTATAATCTACCTCATTAGGATATGTGAATGATTTGTAACTTTCAGGCTCAGTCATGCTTTAAGCTTCATTTCTTTTTGCATATTCATCAATTCTAGCATTTGCACTTTCCACAATTTTGTTAGTGTTAGAATTCAAACACTTGTATGCTTTACTTTTAGTTGCATATCCAAGGAATATGACTTCCTCACCTTTAGCATCAATTTTTCCATTTCTGTTATCCTTTAGTATGAAACCTCTACTTCCAAAGACTTTAAAGTAGCTTACAGTAGGTGTATATCCATACCATAGCTCATAAGGTGTAGCATTTGTACCTTTCTTGAATTGTACTTTGTTCAAGGTGTAGACTGTTGTACTTATAGCTTCTCTCTAATATTTGTGTGCACCATTTTTCTCCATAATTAGTGTTCTAGCACAATCCATGATAGATTGATTTCTTCTTTCAACTATACCATTCTATGGTAGAGTCCTAGGAGGAGAAATCTATCTCTTTATCCCTCTTTCATTGCAAAACTTGTTAAACTCATTATAACTAAACTCGCCACCTCTGTCGAATCTTAGACATTTTAGACTCTTACCTGTCTCCTTTTCAACTTTTGTCAAGTACAACTTAAACTACTAGAATGCATCATATTTTTCCTTAAGAAACATAACAGTCATCATTCTTGAGTAATCATCAACAAATAAGATAAAATATTTGTCTCCCTAGTGACTTTTCTTACCAATAGGTCCACAAAGGTCAGTATGAACCAATTCCAAAATTTACTCAGAAGTATGAGTTTTTCTCTTAAAACTAGATTTAGTCATCTTTCCCAATTGACATTCCTTACACATTGCATTTTTAGGTTTCTTTAACTTAGGCATCCCTCTAACCTTTTTCAATTTTCTTATGCTTACCAAGTTATCAAAGTTTACATGACACAACCTTTTATGCCATAACCAAACATCACTATATTGTGCAAACAAGCATGTCTCATTAGCTAAGTCTAGATAAAATAGATTACCTTTTTTTTTCTCACCACCTCCAACAAATTTTACATTGGCATCGTAGATCTTTTCTTTCTTGTAATGGAATTCAACTCTGTAACTAGAAGTGTTTAGCTGTGAAACACTTAATAATTTATACTTAAGATCATCAACCCTGTATACATCATCACATCTAATTTTTCAGTCAATTGAATTGTTCCTTTCCCTTTGATATGACATGGTGTATCATTTCCAAATTTAACATAACCTCCTTTACACTGATCTAAGGTTTCAAATTTATCTTTATCACCGGTCATGTGATGTGAAAAACTACTATCAATAATCCAACAATCACCTTTACTTATATAAGAAATTAGTGTAGTTTTCTCATCATCATCAGAATCATCTTTCATTACAACATACACAACTTCTATATCATTTTCATCAGATTTATCAGATTCATTTTCAGAAGCTTCTTCAGCTATATAGAAGGCTTTCTTACCTTTGTCTTTGTAATCCTTGTATTTCCTGAAGTCTCAGTCGTCCTTTCTATCTTTATACTTGTTGTCCCTTCTTTCATCTTTGTCATTCTTATCAGGACATCTTGCAGCAATATGACCAACCTTGTTACATGAAAAATAGATAATAGGAAGTTTACCTTTGAATTTTCCTTTTCATTTGGATAGTCTTCTCGCCATAAGTGCCTCAAGTTCTTCTAGATCATCATCAAAAGTATCATTTTCACTGTCCACACATTTATTTCCTTTTTTTGATTTGTTGAGGACCATTTTGGACTTGAATGCAAATTCAATAGCTTGTGGAGTATAGTTATCAAAATTCGACATCTCAAATGTAGTAAGTGTGCCTACCAAATTTCTAAAGTCAAATTGTTGTTAGGAGTTCATCTCAATTCCTGAATTGTAGATAATATAATAGCATAGATAGGAAGAAGTGTCCTGATTACCTTTCTCATGATGGTGTTATAATCAATGATTCCATTAGCTCCTCTAATAGAATTTACAATTTCATTTATCCTACCATAATATGAAACTATATTTTCTCCTTCTTGCTTTTTCATTTCATCAAACTTACCTCTCAAGATTTTAGATTTGTCTCTAAGTACAATTTTGTCACATCCATAGATGGTTTGAAGGGCATCCCACATTTTCTTTGCACTTGTACAGTCCTTTATGTCTTCAAACTCAGGATAGTTCAGGGATGATTCAATATCCAACATTTCTTGATTATGTTGTTGCTTTTCCCTTAACTATGCAGCATTGAGAACTCCTGTAGGGGCTACATATTCTTGATCAACATGACATTTAGCAGAGTCACCAACACTAGCTAAGTGAAATTGCATCAGACTTTGCCATGCAGGAAAGTTATCGTTGTTCAACTTTGGTACCTCCCTTTTATACATCTTGATCTTTTGCTCCAAGTACCTTCAAAATATTTCAATAGAACTAAGCTCTAATACCAATTGTTAGAATGAATGACAGGGGGGGTGAATCAGTTATCCTTAGGTCCAGATGTGCCCATTTAAAATTTATACCAAATTGAACAATTCAGATCTATTTGGTAGTAATGACGTGAAAGTGTGCAGATTATTGTACTAATGAAATAAGCTTGCACAAACTTAATAGTAAAACACAACATAAACATTCACACATTTTGACACCATGATTTAATGTGGAAACCCAATATGGGAAAAACCACCAGTATCATGCTACCAAACTTTCACTCTTCTGAAGTGAGCTCTGTTAAGAGCCAACCCTGTTAAAGGTTACAAAACACACTTTCAAATGTGACCTGGTTAGAGGATTTAATCACCCTGTTAGGAGTGGCCTTGTTAGAGGACTTAGAACATTCCAATCTGAATGTCACCTTGCTCAAAGGATTTATACAATGATTTTTAGGTCAACTTGGTTAAAGGATTTGAACTGATACAATGGTTAGAAAGTAATCAGCAGGAGTGATCTAATACATACAACTTACTTTGCAAATCGAGATCCAATTCAGCTCTAATGTTAATTCACCTAGTTTCCTCCATTCTCATGTCAATCTTCAGATCTGCCTGGAAATTTGTCAATCAATCTCTCTCTTCTTCACTACTCAGCCTTCTTTTCTTAGATCATGTCAGTCAGTCAATTAACCATGCAATCCTATTGCATAATCTATATACAAAACTCTCTCTTTACATCTCTACATGAATAACCCCTTGAGGTTATCATATACCTCTTCATCTAGGTCAGATACATCTTTTTCCGCTTAATCAAGATCATAGATCTTAGGTAAGGTCAGATCCAATGGATCTTTCCATCTTTACATTTAATTTATTTCTCCAATACAATCACCAATTAAATCTTGAATCCATGCATTAATAATGGTTTCCCGTGCATTTAATTAATGAGGACCAAAACTAAATATCCATAACAAAATTCACATATTCCAATAAAATCAATAATGTCAGCCAGAGATCTCAAATTTCATCAATTACCAAAATATTGCTACTCGGCCAACACTGTGTCTTTGTACTCGGTCATCTCTATATTCCTCAGCATTTCACTGGTGCTCAACCATCACTGGCTTCACTCGGAATCAACTTCACTTTTCTCGGCATCAACCTCATAGTGAACTGTTAGTGAAAGATAAACAACATATCACTTTGCCAATGTGCCAAATGATCAAGTACCCTTGTGTTTACTCATAAATCAACTGTTTCCCTCGGTCTTCTTGTTATCATAATCTTCACATCAATAAATATAGTGCTTAAAAAGATAGCAATAGTCTTACCAGTTAAGGTTTGACATCAATCAAAAAACAACAATTGTTTCCATTATAGCTTTCAAAACAATCTTTCCAACAGGAAAATCCTTTGCAAGATCAGAAGAGGTCGTGAAATGCCAAGAACTAAGATGTTTTGCCAAAAAATCAAGATATCTCACATGTGATGAAGCCAATTGAAATGTGAACCTATTTAAAGGTAAAACATGATCCCCAGAACAAGGAGGATGAAAATAATTTGAAGACTCTGCATGACACATTTGACATCCTAGAGAACACTCTAAAGAAACACATGAAGGGTAACAATATCTTCATGGGTTCTTCTATGCAGAGTTTTAACTCCATCAAATTGGAGTTGGATACTGGCTCCCCTATTGTGAATATTGAAGATGAAAATGATGACATGGAAGATGTAGGCCCAGGCAAGCGCACACATTTTGCCAAGAAGAAGAAAATCCAAGATAGGATTTCAGAGATATCAAACTTCAATGCTACCATCCAGAAGGTATCTGAGGCTAAGAAGGAAGTGGAATGCACTCTCCTAGAGTTTTCCTAGTTCATATTTTTCACCTTCTTTTTTGCTGAATCATTTTTTGGCTTTTGGTTGCAAGGTGGCCTAGTTGGTTTCTAGCTTTTTTCTCTCGTCTTTTGTTTTGGTTATGGGTGTTGCAAGCTAGGTATTATTCCTCTTTCTATTTGGTGGTTTAAATGCTTTAATGTTTTTCTGTAATGGTTGTAAGGGGTTTTGGGTCCCCATAAAACCCATTTTTACCAGCAATCAAAAACATGATGCAAGGAACACTCTACCTGGTGTGTAATAGAAATTGATCAAAATTGAAGGAACACAGAACAAAACTCAGCAAAAGATAAATTGAAAAATAGAAAAAAAAAATAAAAAAAATTGTTGATGGAAGATTCTCAAGAACCCAAGATTCTCCTGCATCAGGCACATGGGGTTGTTTAAAAAGTAAGCCTTTCACTTTCCTTGGTATAAAAGGAAATGAGGATATTCAACCTCAGCCTAAGAAATCCATGAAGAATCTACGACTAGTATTTCAATCTATTTAACAAGATATTATTTGTACTGCTTATCTCTTGTACTTATACCAATTGTGTTATCCAAAATCTTTTTCATCCCATCCATATTCTTCTTAGGATACTATTGTTCAATCTCTAATTCATCCATTTTAGAAAACTCACAATCATGGTACTCATATAGGTCTATAACATTGAATATAGGTGATATTTCCATGTCACCTAATATCTCCACTTCATATGCATTCCTTGAACCAAATCTCCTCAAGATTTTACACAGTCCAAACTTTCTCATATTCAATTTTTTATATGTTCAAAAAGGAAATATACCCTTCAAATAAATCATCACCTTATTTCCTATAGAAAATTCCTTATGTCTCTATTCCATATATTCTCTCTCCTTATACTTATGGCTCATATCTTCCAAATGTTGTTTTACCTTATTGTGTAATCTATTCATGTGTTCTAAAAATTCTTCTCTTTCTGAAATCCTATTTACTTCATGACTTACATCCCTAAATTCTAATACTCCTTTAGAATTCATGCGTGTAAATTTATCAAACAGTTTCCTCATTGTACTCTAATTCACTAAATTATTATATGCAAGATTTTCTTGTGCTAGTACTAAATCCTAATTCCTAGTCTTTTCTCCAACCAAACATCTTAGTAAGTTACTCAAGCTTCTTTTCAGTACCATTGTTTGTCCATTTTTTTTGGATAAAATGTAGAACTAAATTTTAATTCAATATTCATCTTCCTCCAAATTTTCCTCCACAAGTAACCAACAAACTTAATATCCCACTTTGAAACTATACTCTTTGGTGATTATGCAATCTCACAATTTATCTGGAAAAAAATGCTACATGTACTGCATTTGTTGTGTTCTTACAAGGTATGAAATGTGACAATTTTTAAAATCTATCCACTACCATTTTAAAATATAGAATTATTACCTTTTGGGGTATTTGGTAATCCATGCTAAAATCTTCATATGGGCTAGTTTCTACTGTCAAGGGCATATACAATCCAGTGTTCTAACTAGTTCCCTTAGCCACTTGAAAATTTTTACAACCCTAAACAAATTTCCTTACATCCTTATGAATCTAGGGCCAAAACAAATTCTCACTTACCAAAGCCACTATCTTGTGAATACTAAAGTTTCTAACTACTTATCTAAAATTTTAATTCTTAATCAAATTATCTGTTATTAAACTCCTAAGTATACACAACTAAATTTTTCTAAATAACATACCTTCTTGAATGAAATAATCCAACCATTTACGTTGGTCTACTACAACAGGTTCTCTGCAATATTTCTTATGTCTTGTAAACTCAGGGTCATTCTCATGTATAAGGTTTTCAAATCATCAAATCCTAGCACTTCAATTCTTAGCTCTGTTAGAAAATTTCTCCTTCTACTCAAGGCAACAACAACTGTATTTGACTTGCCACTCCTATGCTTCAACACAAAAGTATAACTTTGCAAAAATTCAACCCATCTTATATATCTATCATTCAACTTACTTTTCCTATTCAAATATTTCAATGCTTGATGAGCAGTATACAATACAAATTCCTTAGGCAACAAATTATCTCTCCATTACTTCAAGGCTTGAACTATGGAATAAAATTACTAATCATAAAATGAATATCTCCTCTTGCCATCATTCAAGTTTTCATTAAAATAAGAAATCACTATCCCTTCTCTAGTTAACACTGCTCCAATTATAGTCCAACTTGCATCACTGTCCACTTGAAATACCTTATTTGAATCAACTAAAACCAACATAGGTTGGTCAGTTACCTTTTTTTTTAACAACTCAAAACTCTTTTGTGCTCCTTGTGTCCACCTAAATACTTTCCTATCACCTCTCATTGTCGCAGTTATAGGACTACAAACCAAACTAAAATTCTTGATAAAATTCAGGTAGAACATAGCTAATCCATGAAATGATATTACCTCTATATAACTTTTAGGTGTAGGCCACTCAATAATTTCTCTAACATTCTCATGATCTATCTTTAATCCTTCCACTATGATCTCAAAACCTAAGTACATGAGCTCTTCCTTCATCAAAGAATACTTCTTGATATTTATCAACAAATTTTCTTCCCTCAATCTCGGCAACACTTGTCTTAGATGCAACATATGATCTTCCCTACTCTTACTAAAATTTAGAATGTCATCAACGTAAAGAATAACAAACTTTCCCCAAAAATTGTTCAATAATTCATTCATTAGTATCATTAAAGTACTTCATTCATTAGTCAATTCAAAAGGCATCAACAACCTTTCATTCAATCCTTCATTGGTCTTAAAAATGGTCTTCTATTCATCACCCTCTATGATTCTGATTTGATGATAACCACTCTTTAGATCAATCTTTGTTAAATACCTTACTCCACTCAATTAATCCATTAAATCATCCATCCTAAGCAAAGGAAACTTATACTTCACCATAATCTTATTAATTTCTCTAGAATCAGTACACATTATCTATTCTCCATTCTTATTTGGTACTAATATTTTTGATTCTCTATAGGTGTCATCTGATGTGTTTCTTTGTTAGGTAAACTTGTTCCAGGTATTAGATCCATGCAATGAATAATAGTCCTCATAGGTGGTAAACCATTAGACACATTACCTAAGAATATATCTTCATAATCAATAAAAAAATCCCTTATTTCCTCAGGATGTTCCTCTATTGATTCTAAATCAAGATTCTTAGGAATCAATGCATAGCACATACTATCACTTTTTAAACCATCCAGAATTCCTTCCTTCAACCAAAAAACTTATAACACTAGTGCAATTCTCATTCTTAAGAGTCTCAGCTAGGGGTAGAATTACTTGTTTCTGATCATGTGTAACTGATTAAATGTTTGAAGATGTTAACATGATCACCAAAATGTAGAAATATAATGCAAGACATTAAACCAGTTAATGGATTGTATTGTCATTGATGTCAAATGGATATAATCTAATTGGTTATAATAAAAGTGTTAAAGACTTCAGAGAATCAAAGAGATAAAGATTATGTTTTCTGTAATGCATAAAAGATAAGTATTCACAATGTGACTACAAACACCGACTGTAAATAAAAATCAATGGATAGAGATCACTGATAGACAAGTCACAGTGATGCCTGAGAAAGAACACTGATGAGAAAAATCAAGCATACCTAATGGCCAGAAACATAGTGTAAACCAATGGAGAAGCCCGAGGAGAACATGAGTGTTGAATGACACTATCAAAGAGTTAGATCACCGATAATAACTTGAGTTCAAAAACAAAAAAAATATCTAGCTAGCAGAGCTAAATGTGGACTTAACTGGTAGTTATCATTGTTTTCATCGACAAGATAAGCTAGAGATAAGTAAAGGATTTAAAGTTGTTTTGTCTAGTTAGAAAGATCTCTGCGAGATAAAATTGGACTTTTTCTTTAAATTGAATTGTCTAAGATTGTGGATCACACCAAGATCAAGAAAATCAAGAGCCTAACTATGGTGATATCATGCCTATTTAAGAGACAAACTTGATTCATTACTAATCAATGGGAGTGAATGAAAAATAGGATGCTAATGAGAAACTAATGAAGAGAAACTTCATACACTGTTGATCAATCAAGCTGAGGAAAGAGCTAAAGTCTTATGTGGACACCGAGCCATAGAGCACAACATCACTGAGCAAAATCAAAGTGGAGAAAATGTATAAATAGAGATATATTGATCAGAATAGTTTTATGAAATTACAATAGATCTAAAAATCTACAAGCATAAGTTGTATATGTGAACAAATCATACTTTTTCAGTTTAACCATTGATTTAGAAAGTGTGTTAACTGAGAGAGATTTAAAGATCCTTTCTAATTGAGATACATCCCAAGGAGAATCAAAAAGTTTGATCACGAAGATAGCATGACATGCCAGATACCTATTGACATGCCAAGTGAGTGTTTGAATAAGGAAGGTAGCATAGAGATTCCCAATAGCAAGTGATAGACTAAAATTTTAAATCCTCTAACAAGGTGACACCTAACAGTGTGTTTGTAACCTTTACCAGGGTTGGCTCTTCACCGAGCTCACTTTAGAAGAGTGAAAATTTTGGGTTACCGGTCTCAAGTGGTTTTTCCCTTAACAAGGTTTCCATGTTAAAAATTCACGTGTCAATGTGTTTATAAGTCATTACTTTAGTGTTTTTGCATTACACATAGCTTAATTGGATTGATTGGTATAATGTAGATAATTTACTATCTTTTGGTAAATTAACATTTTGCTATTCAATAGACATATAGTAGAAGGTTTTAGAAAGCATTCCAAGTAGTACTAATTTGATAAAAGTATTTCGAGGCATTCATCTTATAGGACTGAAGATTACTAGAGGCTTAATATTGTGGTACTAAGTTTTAAGGGTTGAGTATTGGAATATTTTTGAGGCCACTGATTCGCCCCCCACCCTCCCTCTCAGTTATTACTAACAATTGGTATCAGAGCTTGTGTGCTTAGAAATGGAGTTTAACAGCTCAAGCAAAAGATCACAAGATGAATAGATGAGATGTGCCCAAGTTGAATAAAGACAACTTTGCATCATGGAAAAGAAGAATAAGAATCCACCTATCAGGTATTGGAAATGGTATTGTTGAATAATTAGATACTGAATATGTGTTGCCTAGAGGACCTCATACTCTTGAAAAATTAAGAGTTAAGCATGATAATAACTGCATGATGATAGAACTTGCATCATCATTCTGTAATGCCCAAAATAATATAGGCAAAAGCACAACTAATTTTTTTTTTTATAAACCACTATTACGACATCAAAATAAATTTACTAACAAGTTTCTGACTCAAACCCAACGATGCGAAGCCCGAGGGCTTAAACTCGCTTGGGCGGTAACATCTTTACAATACTTCATCGCTAGAGGACACTAAGAAAAGAAAGTATAAGAGAGGTTATACCAGGAGAGAACTTAATTAAATCTAGAATCCTAATTAATTTATTTGATTTTAATGATAAAACTATAGTGGTAAACTCACTAAAG
>MU225620.1:1252089-1264573 GCA_018584345.1 Thuja plicata | reverse complement strand
CCCCAATGTCCATTAATAACATTTATAAGCTTTGATCCAATAAGAGATAACACAAACCAGGAAGCATAGGGATATGAAGGATTATCACAAAGTACTTCCAACAGCTTGCATGATCAATGAGAAGGTTCCAGAATGTAAAAGTCAGAGGGCAGAAAGAATGCCTCAGATAACTCCTAGAAAGAATGAATTCTTTTTACAAAATGTCAACTCCCGAGCACTAAGGCTCTCAAAAAACTTTAAATACTCCCATGCACACAGGTAGGAGTCTCAAAAAACCTAACTAGGGTTACAGATTTACAATGTACTAATTTACCCTAGGACAAAATCTAATCTGGCCATAAATGTGCACCAAGTGAATCGATCAGATCAGATCTCCTCTTGCACCCATCCCTGTACTTGATCATGCCCGTAGACACGCAACCTAGAAGAAATCAGCTCTACCTGCAAGTAACCCCCATCATGAATGTTCACCAACTGATCACAGTCCCCCAGGATGGGAAGTGACCCTTGACGGCCGCTGCTCAAATTCTCATCAATGAGCCATCGATCATGACCATGTCCTCGGCCAACTGCAACTGGGAGCAATAACTTTGTGATTAGACTCTATATCTTTTTCCACACCTCTGAATCTTCTGTTTCTCCACCGACGTTGAACAAATCTATTCCAAGGATCAACAAACTCTCTGTGCATGGCCTCTCTGCAATTAGACCTTTCTGATCAGCCCTGGAACATGAGCACGGAGGAACCATGGCTTCCGAGCGTTCACAGTGCCAAAACTGCCGCCAAACATTCAAATTCAAAGTCCCGCGACCACGCGACTGACCGTTAGTCTCCTTGTCGCGAGCATCAGTTCTTAACCATGGTATCATCTCACTACCTGGTGACAAAGAACTTTTTAACCTCTATTTAACCCAAGCCCAGATCCAGCGACAAGGCGAATGTGAAATCTCAAAGTTGCGAAGCACTTTACTTAACTCGCCTTTCTTCTGGCGACTCTGCTACTAACTGTCACCCTAAACTGTCACGGCTTGTCACCTGATCGCTAGATGCTATCCCTCTGTCTCAAGACCACGCGACAAAGCCTAGTCGCCAAGTCAGGGAACCCTTCTTATCAGTCAGCATGTGCCCTTAACCTTTCTGGCGACTACCCCAAGGCGCTGAGTCAGGAGTACTTTTTACATAGGGAACTTTTATCACCTGACCCCGCGACCAGCGTTGGATCATCTATGTTTGCATCAGACGGCTGGCATTTAATCGCTTAAAAACTGAGGTTGCCCTTAAATCTTCCTACGATCCTGTGACTGAAGGGAAAGAATACTTAGTCTCGAAGTCACTTGACCCATCTTCCCTGTCTAGCAATCACCCGACTGAGGACCCACATTCATCTGCCATATGCCACCTGTCACGCAGCCACTGGTTACATTTCTGCACACTGGGACGCTGAGTCACCTCTCTTCTCTGGTGACAAGGCAACATCATCTGCTCTTCACTTGGTCGCACACTCGCGAGCCATTTTTTTTTTATTTGATTGCTCGGTGACTGCGCGTCGAGGCCTTTTCTTTTTTCAATCGCTCAGTCGCGAGTAGTCTTTAGTTTGTTTTAATTACGCAGTGACTACGTGACAATGTCTGCTTCAGCTTGTTGCAGACCCGCAGACTATTCCTCCTTTGCGTGAATTGCTCTGCGAGTGAGCGACGAGGTCTCATTTCCTGCTTAATCGCGCACTCGCAAGCAACATGTTGTTTATCTTTTCTGCTCGGCGAGTACGCGACGTTGTTACCCTTCAGCTCGTCGCACACCCGCAGCCTCTTTTCTTTTTATGTTCATTACTTGGTGACTACGCGATTAGACATGTTATGGTGAACCCGCTTAGTCACAGACAGATCAGACCTATGTAGGAATAGATCACGATTACGCGATGACCGCGATTGACAGCTCGTCGCGCAGTCGCGCAACTCAAAGATTTGAACATCACTTCACCGCGATCAAGCGACTGAGGGCGAGCCCCAACTGTCACAGGGCTTATGACATTATCTAGCGACCTCGCGACCAAAGAACAAATGCTAGGTCGGGAGACACTGAGGGAATATTCAGAAAGATCACCAGACTATGCGACACAAGGAAAGCGCAGAGTCGGGGAAAGAAAAGGAATATTCAATCAAGGCAAAGTGATTACGCAACTGAAAATAAGCACATGTTCTAAGTGATGGGAAAAAGTAACTTCAAAACATAACGTGCCAAAGCCTAAGGGTTTATTTCATCGTTCAACATAAGAGACTTAGGGTTCCTTAGGGCTTTAAGGGTTTTAGTGAGGATTTGAAACCGTGGAAAAACAAGACAGATGAAACCAAACAGGGCAAACCAGACCAAATGCATAGAATGGGAAATTTGGGCAACAACTACTCATAAGGTCCAAAAGACGTCATGCATATATCATAAAGTCAATACTCAAAATATCATCCTGATGAGTCAAGTGTCAAAATGAAAGTCAAACTAGGATGGGTCAGGGCAGGACCTCACACATTCTCTGATGCTAAGTTTGAAGATGTCAAAACCTACACCTCTGCTAGGACAATGTGGGATAAGTTGAAGCTAGTACATGGAGGAGATGATAATGTACTAAGACAAAAGGAAGAAAGCCTAAGAGGGAGGTTTGATGATCTAAGGATGAAAGAAGGAGAAAATATCACTCAGTATAGCTGTAGAATAAAAGAGGTAGTCAATGCTATCCAAGGAGTTAGAGGTACACTTGAAGAGGAGACAGTGGTAAGTAAAATCTTAAGAACCTTACTACCTATATATTCTATTAGATTTTCTGCTATTCAAGAAATGAGAGCAGTTGCAGAGAATACAGTTACTCTAGATAGTCTGATTGGTAGACCAATATCATTTGAGATGAACAAATTTGATATTAGTGTCTTACCATCTCTAGAATCTTCATTCAAATATTCTTTAAAGATAAGTAACTCGAGTCATAGACATGCTATTAGAAATGATAGTGAAAGTGATAATCAAGAACAAGGACTTGATGAGATTGAAGCACTAATGGAAAGAAAATTGCAGAGAGGCAAAGGTAAATATAAATCTAAATTATGACTTGTATGTTTCAATTGTAAAGAGGTTTGACACTTTGCTGCAAGATGTCTAAATAGAAGAAAAGATGAGAGAGAAAATGACAGACCATATGAGAAGAAGTTTGATAGAGGTGATAATAGGGATTACTGAAGCAACCGACAATCTAACAAGAGAGATGCTTGTGACTACAAGGACAATGGGAAGAAAGCTTGTTACCTAGCTGAGGACAAATCTAATGACACTGACACCAAATGAAAAGAAGAAATTGAGATGGTATTTGTAGCCATGAAGGATGATTCAGATGAAAATGAAGAAAGGTATGTAGAAACTACACTCATATCTAAACTTAGTAAAAATGATGTCTCGATCATAGATACTGGTTGCACTCACCACATGATTGGTGATAAACAAAAGTTTGAGACTTTTGAATAATATAATGGTGGTTTAGTAAGAATAATGATACACCTTGTCCAGTTTTAGGTAAAGGAACCATAATGTTGAATAACCTAATAAAATGTGAAAATGTTTACTGGGTTAAAGAACTGAATTACAATTTGTTAAATGTTTCTCAGTTGAAAAATTTAGGTCATAGAGTAGCATTTGCAAATAAGAAGGCAAATATTTTCAATGAACCAGGAAGGTTGATTGGTACTGGTGAACAAACAAAAGGTAACCTTTTCTATCTTGATGACACTAACTCCACTTGTTTGATGGCTAGAAATGAAGACATATGGTTGTGGCACAAAATATTGTGTCATGTGAACTTTGAAAACATGATAAAAATAAGAAAAAAAAGGAATGTTAGAGGCTTACCGAAAATGACTAAGCCCAAGCATATCATGTACAAGAATTGTCAAAAGGTAAGATGACATAGTCTAGTTTCAAGAGTAAAACCCATACATCTAATGTCATTCTAGAATTAGTCCATACAGATCTATGTGGACTGATGAGGACAAAGAGCTACTATGGAGATAAGTATTTTATTCTCTTTGTTGATGATTATTCTAGAATAATGACAATCATGTTTTTAAAAGATAAATCAAAAGCTTTCAAGATGTTTAAATGGTAGAAAAACAAAGTGAAAATAAATTGAAATTCTTAAGGTCAGATAGTGGAGGGGAATTTACATCAGATGAATTCACTAACTATTGCAATGAGCAGGGAATTAAAAGAAAGGTTTCGGCACCATGAACACCATAGAAAAATGGAATTGCTGAAAGGAGAAATAGATCAATTGTTGACTGTGGAAGAACATGGATGATTGAGAAGAGAATCACTCAACCTTTCTGGAGGGAAGCTTTCATTACTGCTGTCTACACAATAAACTGAGTACAATTGAAAGACATAAATAAGACACCATATGAGATTTGGTATGTTCATACACTCAATGTAAGTTACTTTAGAATCTTTGGTAGTCAATGTTATATTTTGAAGGATGATAGAAATGGAAAACTTGACTGCAAAAAGTGAAGAAGGTATCTTCCTTGGGTATTCAACCAAAAGAAAGGCTTATAAATGTCTTAGCAAGTCATCTAATAAAATCATTGAAAGTGCAAATGTGAAAATAGATGAAGTTGCAGAAAAGAATGATAAGGAAAGAAAAAAGGAACCATAGGACTACAATAGGTTTGTTTATACAGAACCTAACACTCTACCCAAGCAATAGTGTTTCACTCCCGAACATCAGAACATTGCACCCGAGCATCAGGATGCAATTACCAAAAATTAGGATAATACTCAAGATGATGTTCTGACCAATGAAGATGAGAATGAAGATCAAGAAGTTGATCAAAATGATGAACATGGAGTTGACCCAAAAGTTGCCAAGTATGTCAGAAGACATCATCCACAGAATCAAATCATAGGAGACAAAAAGGCTAGAACAAGAATAAGAAGTAAGTCACTGAGCACAAGATTTTTACTTTGTGATTTTGAGCCTAAATCTGTTTATAATGCACTTGAGAATGAAGAACGGGTCAGTGCTATGAATAAAGAAATAGAAAAGATGGAGAAGAACAGTACATGAACACTAGTACCAAGACCAGATGAAAAGAATATCATTGACACCAAATGGATATTCAAAAACAAGATGAATGAGAATGGAGAAGTCACTAGAAACAAAATAAGATTAGTATGCAAGGGATATGCACAAAAAGAAGACATTGACTATGGTGAAACCATTGCACCCATTTCTATATGAGAAGGAGTTAGAATCTTACTTGCTTATACTGCATTTAAAGGATTCAAAGTATACCAGATGGATGTCAAATCTACATTCCTAAATAGAATACTTGAAGAAGAGGTATACATTGAACAACCAGAAGGGTTTGTTAATCCATATAAGAGAAACATAGTATGTAGAATGCATAAAGCCTTTTATGGATTGAAACAAGCACCTAGATCCTGGTATGAAGACTTCGCTCCTATCTCATTAGCATAAAGTTTGTTAGAACAAATGAAAATAGCAATCTATACTTGAAAGAAGATACCGATGGTAATATTTTGATTGCTGAATTTTTGGTTTATGATATCATTTTTGGGGGAAATGAATTGTTATGCAAATCATTTTCTAATTAAATGAGCAAGGGATTTGAAATGTCTATGTTTGGGGAGATCAAATTCTTTCTTGGTCTACAGATTCTTCAACAAGATGTACGCATTTATATATCTCAGTCTAAATACATCAAGGAAGTCCTGAAGATATTCAAGATGGAAGATTCCAAACTAGTTTGAACACCTATGGATACTAGATGCAAGCTGAAAAAAGAAGACAAAAAAATGAGGTAAACCAAACCTATATAGATCAATGATTGGAAAACTGATGTATTTTGTTCATAAAGCATCAATAAATAGCGAGTGCACGATTGAGAAGTTATGAAGCTGTCAGTTAGGTCATCACCCAGTTGCTGAAGATATAAAACAAAACAAAAATAGACGGCAAGTGTGCGACTGGTTAAAGTGAAATGTCACATCGCTCACTCGCAAGGACTATTCTAAGTGTGAGTAAAGTACAGTGGGTTGGCGACAGATTGACAAGTGGCTAGTTTAAGGCTTACAAGTGCAAAAAGAGAAAAGTGTACACTCTTTTCCAACAAGGATCAAATAGTGCAAATTAATGGCAGCATTAGTGACAAAGAGATGATTGCATGACAATGCAAGTGTGAGAATTTGGCATTCAAGTGGACAAGAATTAGGATTTAATGGTTATAAGAATGAGTGATTAAACTTGATTGTGTACAATTCTCTTTTTATGAATTCTGAGACTTTCTATGAGGGTAACAGAGCCAGTTTGTTTGAGATAGTAATCTGAAGAAGAAGGATGAGTCAAGCTATCATTCCTGTTGCCTCGCAAGGGTCTGAGAAGAAGGAGGTTACACTGAAGAAATATGTGGAAGAATTTGTTGAGTTTTTACTTGAAACTTTGAATATAAACAGTGTGAATTGTGATGATTGGAAGGATAGATGGTGCCAATGTAGAAACCCAGTAACCCTAAATTACTCTGGTAATACCTTATTCCATTATTTATGGAATAATAGGATTAAAGCAGTCCTCATTTACAATCCATGGGATTTAAATATGGCAAAATTGATTGTGCCTAATGTATATGTTGACATAGGCCTTATTAGGGAACTAGCTAGAAACTATCGCCCAATAGCTAGGGTAATAAGGAAGAAGAATAAAGAAACCCTAGTTTCCATAGACAGGAGGTCAGTGGCAGGAGTATTTGGAATCATTGGTGCGTTGTGCACAAATATTTATTTCAAGAAAATTCAGGCTAACTATGTCAAGAGAGAGCATTTTATTAAGAAGTAGGAAATGCCAAAATTCATGCCTAGAGTAGATAGGCACCTGGTAAAAATCCCAGACAATCTCAAACCACCTTTTGAATTATCCCTATTTCATCACTACATAAAGTGCATGGTGTACGGTTTGAGAAGAGTTTTAGGTTTTGATGGAGATTCTACAGTGCCTCAAGATATACTCATGATGGCTATGAACATTCAGCACTCAGAGGTTAATATTAATTATGACTATGTGGGATACATAGTTGATGCTATTCATAATGCATTGGTGGAGATACAGTCAGATGCCCTAGTGCCTACCTTCAAGCATTACTCTCATTTGATGTATATGAATTTATACTATAATAGGGCATCTATGGATAAAGAAATTGAATTGTTTGTCTCAGAATATGGTGTTGATGCACCAATCCAAAGATGGACTCAGGTATGGGATAGTTCATCCATCAACTCATCATTTGTATGCTTTTGCAATTGGATTATGGATCCAATTTTTAATTTATTGGGAACAGATAGGCATAGGCTTCCATTTGAAATTAGAAAGGTTTTGATACCTTGGGATTATGTTCCAAACTGGCCTATATCTCACAACTAGGCTGATTTTTTATTTTTTGACTAGATCATTATGATCAGAGTATATGATTGTACACAAATGCCTCATATCCTCCCTAGGTTTGGCCCCTTAAGGGTTGCATTTTTAGAATTTATCTGGCAAATCACTTGGGTCGATAAGGAATTTTTAGAGGGACATAAGAAGGGCACTTTTGTCCCTAGATTATGGGTGGGTTTTGATTTCTCCATTGGTTAAAGGGTTTTTGATTTGATAAATGACTTCTTGAAGCAATACAGAATGTTTATAGCAGTTCCTAGGTTTTGTGATCCAGAGCAGTTTGTACAAACAACTTTAAAAAGAATGACCTCTTGGAAAAAGATTAGAGATTATGAGCCACTGGATGATGAAGATGTTGTAAGGAATAAGTTGATGAAGCAAGAATTCCAAGAGAGGAGAAGGAAATGGAATGACCTCCTTAGGGAAAAATCTAAATGGAAAGAATCACATAATTCATTCTTTGGTTTTTTCCCCGATCTCCCATATTTTTAGAGGATAGAGGAAATGCTCAAGGCCTTTGATACTCTAATGGAACAGGTACCACAATTCAGTGCTAAAGATGCACAATCTCAAGGGTCCCCAATTCCTTATGCATTACATGACAAAGAACATTAGGAACAATAGGAAGAGGAACAACAAAAAGAAGAGCATCAAGAAGAAGAGGTCGGTGAGGACGCTACCTTGGCTAGAGATCCACCAAGGAAGAAACAAAAGAAAGAGCACAAGATGGTGTAGAATAAGAAAAGCATGGCCAAGGCCGTGATTACTGAGCATGGTAAACATTTCAGAAAATTGAAAAGATAATTGCAGAAAGAGCCTTAAGCTGAGGGCCAAGGAGATAACCAAATGGTGTTATTTAAAAAGGATGACAAGAGGTTCATGATGGATAATGAATTCATGAAACATGATGAATTCATAAAGTCTAAAGGGTTCAATACTTTCTTAATTAAGCTGAAACAAAAAGATTTGAGACAAGGATTGACTGCAGATGAAGAAAATGCAGATAAAAAATGAAGAAATTATAAGAACACTCAAATATTATGATCCTGAGAGTGAACTAATCACTGTGGAACAAGGTAGGTTATTAGTACAAAAAAGTCAAGTAATATTGATGGCTAGTTGGGATTTGTTATCCACATTCATCACTGATCAGATCAGGAGGCAAGAGGATCCCCTATTGAAAATAGATTTTGAGATGGGTGAAGTATTGAAAGGATTAGGGTTTGATCCTAAATCCAAGACTTTAGCTATATGGTCATTGGCCCCTGCCACATGTTGGTACTCCTAAATTTGGAACAAATTTGGAGTGACCATGTTAAATTTTCAGACAAGCAAAAGTAAGTACCCTTAAAAATTTTGTAAGAAGGCTCAGTTAGAGTGATTGAAAAAGGTGCTTGGATGATTTTCATGAGATAAAAATTGAGGAGAGGATTTAATGCCTTCCATTTGACATATGAAGTGGGTCCCAGCTCCTGATTTCCAATTCTGACATGTTTAGGGAGTAATCATTTTGAGGGGGTCACCTAATTCTGCATTTTGCTAAGTTGTTAATTTGCTATCCGGAGCCTACTTTGCTTCTGAGTATCTTACACCCTGTTGAGTATCCTAGTTCACCACTTTAAGGATGTTTAGCATGAATGTCAGAGAGCTTATGTTTTAAACCTCAGGTCATTCCGAATCTGTTTGATAAGTTTCCATACTTCCCAAAGTTGGTTGTTCATGAACTGTCTGCATTTTTGTCTTGTCTAGAAATCTGAATAGCCCAGTTTGACATGTTATAACTTTTGACCAATTCACCCAATTGAGAAAATTCACTTTGTACTGTGTTCCAGTGGTCACACACTCCATATGTTCCATTCTGCAGATCTTTATGAAATCAGATGATAAGTTTTCAAGAACCACTATGATAGTGATTAAATCTGATTTCCTGTGTTTTCAAATTCAGAATTACTAAGTGACCCACTTTGAGCTTTTGAAAGTCTATACCCGGGTGAACATTTTGGATAATTGAAGGTTGACCTGCATTATATACCTAGGAATGAACTCCTTTTGAAGATTCCCAAGCCTTGACCAATCTGGTTGATCACTTTTCTTTGCTGATTCTGAACTTGATTTCTGCATATTTACTGTTTTAAAATTTAGGAAGTGTTAAAGTGCTATCTTTGCAGATCGGTATCAGTTCAGAAGTTTCTTTTCAGAGGAATAAAACTAAGGGGTCATGTTCTACATATCACATTCAATCAAGCTCCAGAGGTTGGGTTTCTCAAAGATCTTTTTGATGACCCTATGAGTTTAGTTTCAAAGGCAGTTTGTTCAGTTTGCAGTGCGGAAAAGAGTTAAGTTTACGAAATGCCCTACTTTGCCAGTGAATAAATTTTGGCCAGTTGATTCTTTTGATGAATTTCTTTTTGCATTGTCTTGCAAAGCTGACATACTACTTCCAGTTCAGATTTGAGCCCCCTATTAATCCATTTGTCAGCCTTTTAAAATCAATTACGGCGATTAAAAATCATTTTTTGATAGTATGTTTGCACGAATAGAATAAAAATGGCAATTTCAAAGGTTAATATCTTTCGACTCGGGTATAGTCATGAGATGCCATTTTGAGGAATGATAGTTTATAGATCAGAGAATGTGTCTGTCAGAGGGAAAGGTCTGATCAAATCATTATGTCAGTTTTCAAAGACATTTCTGAAGGCCAGTTGCCGTAGTTGTGATCAAACTGCGGAAGTGTCGAAATGATTATGACGGCCACTGGTTTGTTTTCAATTTTTGAAATTTAAGATGTAGGCAAGAGGAAATAGTGCAAAAGGGATTTCAAATAATACAAGGCAACAATCAATGCCATCCATCCGGTTAGTTTCTATTCAACATTTTGCCGAAAGGTCTGCAAGAGGCCCATGTTTCACATAAAGCATTTGTCACTATCTGCGCAATGTATGAAGGGAGTTTGCTAAAAGAAATACATGGTGAGCAGTAAGAAGAGTATGTGCAGACAAAGATGGGAGTGTGCAGACTTTGAAATGTTAAGCCCAGCATTACATTGCAAAAATAGCAGCCATAGAGAGTTTGCCAGTGCTGTTTTTGGGGGAATTCTCAACCCTTTTGCGCAGACTAATGAGAAAGATTGTTGGGGCTGTTTTGTTTTTAGATTTCCATAGAGTGAATGCCATGGAAGTAACATAGATAGAAGGGAAAGTTGCAGATTTTAAAAGCATTAAAACCAAATTTCATTACAATTTAACTTTTCCAGCTGACTGTGATAGACATTGGGGGAGATGTTTGAAGAAGTTTAAAAGTTTTAAAGAGCATTTTGCAAATTTTAATCCATGGGAAGTGGAGCCCAACCATCTGGAACATGTCTATGGTGTTCATTTGCAAAGGGATGTAGCCATTGATGAGCAGCACCCAGGAAAAACCAAGAACATGAAAAACATAGTCTGCAATAGAAAATGGTGGAATGGTTTGATATTTTGAAGAGTTTTAAAGTAGATTTTGCAGATGTGAATCCATAGCAAGGGGAATTTTGACTACTCGAAGACAACCATGGCCTTCATTTGTAGAGAAACAATGAAGTTAATGAGCAGTTTTGCAGAGAAGCCCAGGAAGTTGAAAAAATAGTGTATTTGAGATGTCCCACATGGTCTCTGCAAAGAAATTTTTTAATCTTTATATACAAAAACACAAACATCCAATGTAAATAGAAATCCCATGGGCTCTTGACAGGCCTTTGAGGGCTGGGGGTCAAATTGCATAGACCATACACAGTATTTTAGTGCAAAATCTGAAAATGCTTTAAAACTGAGAAATGATATATCCCACATTCATTCGGGGAAGGTAAAATGAAGAATTTATATGCAAAAGCAAGAACATAAGAGTTTGAAGTTGAAGAGGAGGCTATCCACGCGCGCGCCCTCATCCAACCACCTCAGTTTTCATGCCTGAAAATATAGAAGATCAAATTTTGACGAAAATGAATGAAGTCGTTGGTCGCAATGTCGCCGGATATGCATGGTCGCCCAGTCACCGAATGCCCCAGTCGCCCAGTCGGAAGACAGTTTGAGGATAACCACCAGAGTTTCAAGACTTGGTGACTAACCGCTAGCAGTTAGTCGTGAAGTAGCCAGATGCCAAGGATAGCTGTCGTGACGGGGAGTTAGCCGCTGGTCGCCAAGTCGCAAGATGGGAGTAAACCACTGGATGTTGGTCGCTAGGTCACCCAGAAATAATGAATGAGTTAAAATTGCCTCGCAACTCTAATTTCTTTCTTGTCGCATGGTCGCCGAAAGATGATAGATGAGTTAAAATGATCCAGCGACTTGGAGACAAGGAAGAAATGGTGACCAAGGTTAAAACACAGTTAAAGGGCACAGTTTGTGACAACAAATGGGAGCATGACATGTGTCAATTTCTGGTAACTTCTGGGCAAATTGGGCAGAAAATAAAGTTTTCAGAGGATTTTTGAAATCAGATTTTCAAAGGGAAATGTGAGAGATTTTCAAAGATATTTTGCAGATAAGATCAGATTTGATGGACTTTTCAGTAGGAGAATGGATTCAAATTTTAAAGATATATCAGATATTTTCTCAGACAAGTGGAGTTGAAAATTGATTAAATCAATAAGATATTTTGAATATTTGTAATGACAAGTAAAGATCAGATTTGAGAGAAGGACAGGTGTTTGCCAGACATAATTTTTAGGGTTTCTTCTCTTCTATATCTTTCTTTCTTTTCTCAGTTGTAAGGGTTCCTTTCCTCTACTCTATTTTGGTTTTTCCTGCAGATGTCTAGAGAAGGTTACCATTTGTCTGGAGATTTTATTTACATAAAGCTTGCTTCTTCTTCATGTTTACTTCTTGAGTTTATTGTTTGGACATCTGGAAACAATTTGGATTAATGAGAATACAGTGCAGTTCCTATTCATTATTGTCTTGTCTCTTTTGACTGTGGTTTGTGCTCTAGTATAGTTCATTTGTAAGGCATCTGGAATATACCTA
>MU225620.1:1234945-1252039 GCA_018584345.1 Thuja plicata | reverse complement strand
GAGAGCAGGACATAGTTGTGAAGATCTGATGAAGAAATATTGAGTTGAGAAGATTGTTTGTAAGGCATTCAATCTGGATTGTATAAAGTTTGTAAGGCATCCTTCAGTATTGCATTAGTTTCATGTTATTGACATATGTTTTCATTGACTCTTTTCCCAAGGAATAGGCATTGATCTAGAGTTTACTGAGCAAATGTTTTCTCCATTCAGTCATATACAAATTAATCAATTTCATCCAGTTTTCAGAACAAATGAGCTGAACTCATTAAAGACTCTTGTCAGCAGGACAGTGTCCACTTTGTTAATCCCTTGAAGAGTGGATTATTAGGTTATCCCTCCTATAAGAAAAGGAAGAAGGATGAAAATCCTTATATCACTGGTTTTTTCTATATTTAAGATCATGGTTTGTATGGTTAAATCTTGCATCTGGTTATGCTTGGTCATTTGCAAGGTGATTTATTAGTTGGTTTAACAAAGGTACATAGCAGATCAGTGTCCACATTAACACATACTGTGTAAACAACAATCATAAGAGGTAAAACCTGCCTGAGTATATGTGGAGCCCAAAAATGAAGAAGGACCTTATCCAATCCTTAGCAATTAGGCTTTTCTTGTCTCTGAATCAGTATTAGAAGGCATGGTGTTCAAGTAGTCATTTCAAGCACTGTAATTCATACAAGAAAAATCCTTAACACAACACAAAAGCCCTTGGTCATGACTATCAGAGAGGAAAAAAGGGCAGATAGAATGATATGGAATTTGCAGAATACTTCAGATATTGAGATAGTGTAATTAATGACACAAGTATCATTTATGAACCTGGCAAAGGTTGATGACCTATCAAAAAGATATGAAATGACTTTTGGCCAAATGATGGCCCTAGCCAGAAAGCATGAAGAGGTGGTGGTTCAAAACCACACATTAGAAGAGGAGATTGCTAAATTGAAAGAGGAATTAATAGAGAGTAAAAGAGAAAAGACTCCAATCCCTGAGGAAATGGCAAAAGTTGGGATAGACATTGCTATTGGAGCAAAGGATGATTCAACATTTGTAGAAGGCCAATCCAAAGGACTGTCAAAGGAGCAAAATATAGATGTTATGTCTATTATAATGCCTATATTGCAGCATAGGATTGATGTTTTAAAATAGAAAACTGACATAGTATATACATTATATGGGTCATTACAAGAAGCTTCAAAGACAGTTGTAGAAGCCATGATTTTATTGGAACCCACTTTCAAAGTTTGGTCAGGGAGGGAAAGGATCATGGACAAGTTGAAAACTGCTATGTTATATAGTGTTGACTTCCTAGATAAGATATCAGATACCATGGAAATGAATAGTGAGTTGAATGATACATTTTCCTTTTTCAATGGAAATTGTAATTTGATAGATAACAAGTTGCAGTTATTAGGTGATCAATGCCCCTCCCTGATCCTAAAAATTTATGATGAAGTTGGTGTTTTAAAAGCACAATCAGATTGGGTAGCTAGCTTTGATGGCATACTTAAAAGTGAAGATTTGAAGCAACACCTAGAAAAAGATACAAATGTTGAGTATTGCAACAAGTTAATTGATAACCTCTTCAAGATTGAGAGAGATATGGCCAAGTTTTTTCTGAGGCCACAACCGCAATTGATGCCAGATGGATAGAAGTTGTTGCAAAATTGGAGAAGGAAAAGACCTTTGATTGGCCTACTGTTAAAGAGGTGGATAGTTGGGAGGAAAAGATTAATGGATGAGGATGATACTATCAACAACAAAAACAAACCTTGTTCAGACTTTGCCAATAGTTGCCACCCGTGTTCTATTACAAATTTTTGTTTCATGTTAGTTGCAAAGTTGTTAGAAAAGATTCTGTAAATCTTTCCCATTAAGTCCATAGCTTTTTGCATCCTTAGTTATAAAAGGATTCCAAGGCTACTGGAAAATATATAGCCATTTCATTTTGAGGATGCAAGTGTAATTGTATAAACTCTGGTTGAAGACCAATCAAATAGGGTTTTTGAAAATTACTATTGAATGTAGCAAGCAATTTTGATTATGAAAAAAATGAAATCCATTCATAGTTTCTGAAGCATATAATGAGTATTGTGTCTTCATTGTGGTGTTCTAAAATTTATTTAAATTGAATTTTCAAGGAATGTCCAATTTATATGTTTGTCAGGTGGATTATGGAATATTTTTAGGGTTCTTTCAAGTAAAGACTAAAATTGCCTTAGGAATATTTCAGTAAGATTCACGGTATACAATGAATTTGATGAATTAATTTGGCATATGTGTTAACATAGGTATATAAGGTATATCTATGTTTATGTCAAACACTTTAGTTGTTCCAAGTTCATGTTCATGATCATGTTGGTTGAAATTATTCATAAGTGACTCCATGCCCTAGGATTAAGCACTGGTCTGTTTCCATTTGAAATAGGTGACTATCACTATTAAAGTTGATCTTTACCTTTATGTGTTGATCTATTTTAGTAAATATTATAGTGATCAACTCCTGTAATTCCATTCATATTCTACTCAGATAATTTAGTGATTTTATTATTCTAAGTTAGAAGAGTAATCCTGCCTGAGTTAATGGAGCTCAAAGTGTAGGAGGTTTAAAAACCTTGTTTCTGTCATTTCTATATCTTGCATGGTTAGTGTCTAGGATTAATAGAGGAGGCTCTTTGAGATTATTCTCATATCAGCAAGAAAAGGAACCAACAAGTCATAAGGAACATATAGCACAAAAAGAACGTTAATCTAGAGATCAGAATGGTAACAACATCATTGAGAGAATCTTGGTTTCTTCACTAACAAGTTTCTAGCCAATCCTGGTGTGTACAATAATGGTGGCTCCACGGGAGCATCTGACTACTGATAGCTTCTAACAACTAAGGAGCATTGAGCCCTGTAACTCAGAACTGAGAGAACGAACATGCTATAGCTATGGACTGCTAAATCATCAATTTTGTCGACCCTTGGAATGAGATCGGACCTATTATTTATACACAAGTTTTGTCCTAGGCTAATCTGAATTTCTTTACACTTGAACAATATAATACAATTTATGGTGGCTAGTACTACCTACGCCATGCTACAAAGACCTCGAGATGAAAAGGTCTGACATGTTAGAAGAATGAGAAAAGAAAGGAGTGGAAGAATCTACCTTGGGAAGAGAGCCAAAAAGAGAGGAGAGAAGAAATCACATCCCTCAGGGATCGAGGCTACATGCCTCATCAATATAGAAATGGCTCACTTTCTCTAATGCGCCAGGTGTTCAATGCTTGGGTGGCACTTTGGGAAGATCACCTGCCAGGATCATTCTTCGAGCTGACCTGCCTTTACAAAGTTACCCATCCTCTGATAGCCTTATGAACTACTTTGAAAGTGACCAGTTGGCTTTGGGAACCTAGACATGAGTCACCTGAAAGAATACAAAAATATTGAATCTAGAACTCCGAGATCTAGAATCCTGCGCCTCTTGAAGGATGTAAAAGAATGTACCATGTTGGTCAAAAATCTCTGGAATCTGGAGAACCTCATTTCTCTTTACTACCTTTGAATGTTTATATGAGCTAAGCAATTCTATCTTTATTGATGTCCTTGAGGATAGCGTGATGGTATTTGGCCACCTCCACTTGTTCGCTCAGGTCTAGAATCTTTTCCTTGAACTCTGCGGCCATCTTTGTCGCGCCATGACCCCGGAGAACCATCCTAGAGATACGTGACATTAGTGCTCTATCCATTCCCTCTGTGGATTGATACTGAGCTTCCAATAGCTCATCAAATTTTCCCACAACGTATTCCTCTAGAGTACATGTCTCAGGGATAAAAGGATCTACCCTGAAAACCCTTACAATGAATGCCTTGTATAAATTCATAGAATAATCAATTTATAAGACCTTGTCCTGTAGGGCCCCTACCAGTTGCTTGGTTACCTCCAATGTGAGGTCCATTCTAGAGTGTTGGGCTTGGATGAAGTCAAATGAATCCTCCCCCAAAATTTTGGGCTTGGTGACAATCTCTTTACTGAGACCCATGAGCTCTCTTAGCTCACCTATCCAGGCTTCATGTTTTTCAATCTCCCCTTCCCAAATATAGATGTAAGTCCTAGCCAGGTGCAACATATTATTAGCTACATATAGGTTGGGGAGAGTGGCCACTAGGAAATGCCAGACATTTCCAACCTATTCATTTGTCCATGTGTCAACTACCTACACATTTTTCTTCATGCTTCTTAGCGCATCAATATCACCCTATGGGAGCGGTGCTCTGGGTGTGGAGGCCTCTGAAAGGAATTATAGTGATAGGTTGGTCCAACTCTGACAGCAATCCCATAAGATTCATGTTCTTTTCTTTCTTTGGCCTAAATTTTTGGGCCTCTTTCCCATAACAGGATTCTACCACTTTGGTTGCCTCCTTTAATAGGTCCACTTCTTGTTTCCCTCTCTTCCCTAGGGATAACTCTATGATGGCATATTCTCTAGCCTTTATCATTGCCTCATATGCCTCTAGGGGAGGTGTTGTGATTACCACAATAGTATCTCCGCTTGGCCTAGGCTGAAGAGCATAGACTATCATGGCCTTCTTTTTCTTGGGAGGGTTTTATGACTATGCCATCATCTCTGCCAGGGAGAGATGGGCCTTGGGTGCTACTGGGGCCTTTCTCTTTTGGTACTCTGCCAACCATTGTTGAGGTAGGGATGGCCTTGCAGCCAGAATTCGTTCTTGTAGTTCCCCTTCAGGATTTTGTTGGACCTCCCTGGTACTCCAAGCCATCTCTAACTCCTTCCCTATATCTTCAAGCTCACCAGATATATTTTCCTCAGTGGTACCCCTATCACCTACTCTAGTGTCTATGTCTCTAGTAGAGTTAGGATTGACATTTGTTTCTTTGGGGTTGTGTACCCCAACTTGCTATTTTTCTTCATCGACCCCTTCCGCGAGGATGTTTTCTCTAGTTGGTGCACCCTCTAGAGGTGGTGGAGGTATCGAGCCAAGATTTAGTGTTTAAGCTGATGTAATTACCTCACCAAATGTTACCCTTGGAGGCAGCATTTGGATCAAGAAAAATGAGGTTATGGTTGCTCCCGTAGGTCCAGTTCCCTTAGCCGATGCCATTTGCTCATCCTATTTTTGCTCCTCCTCTACGGTGCATATTTCTGGAACCTGTATTTCTAGGTTATTGGTGACATGCACCTATTCTAGGCCTTTTTTTGGTTCCACTCAGACTTCCTACTCTTGGACAACTTCTTCTTCTGAGATTTATCCCTCCTATGCAGTAATCTCTTCTACCGCTTTCTTGATATCTCCCTGCAAGTTCCCAAATTCATCAGTCCCAAATAAATCATCAAACTCGTCACATGGAGGGGAGGTATTCGGGCTATCTTCAGGCTCCTTATCAAGCTCTGGAGAGTTGAAAGAAAGGATTTGTACTTCTAGAATTTTTTGCATCTTGAGTTCCAGCTACACCTTTGGTTGAGGGGTAGCATTCTTATTTTTCCTCCTTGTCACCAATGGGGGTCTTGCATCTTTCATGGCTACCAGTTCTTCCCCTGCCCTAGTCCTTGTTACTTGGACCATCATAGCTATGAGAAAAGTAGAAGTGGGAGGGCAGACAAGTCTGGTCATACGTACCAGAGTGGCTAGTTGGGTGATCAATTTTTCCTTCATTTGTTGGGTGCCTGTCAACATTTTTTTGCATTTGCTCCATTGTGGGGGTCATAGCTGGGGTTGTTGATTGGGTCCCCATTATCCTTTTTCCCCTGCCTTCCCCTTGTGAGGAAGTCCCAACCCCTGAAGTTGAGCCTAGCACAAATGGGCCAACTTTACGTGTGCTCTCTAGGCATGCCCTTTTGAAATATGCATGGCTGCATTCAACCACGTCATGGTTAAGGTCCTTAATTGTTAGACCTTCTTCGGTATTCTAGTCCACTAGAGGGAGAGGCATCTTATCCACTCCCTTTTCTTTATATTATGGGTCCACCATGGACTGAGTGTCTATAAAGTCATCCAATAATTTCTAAAGCCTGAGCCTCTTCATCATTCCCATTGTCATCTGAATGAAATGCTGGTTCCAAACCTCAAAGTCATCCTGGAAATCTTGCCAAAAATCCTCCATGTGATATGCATGAGGATCTGATACTCAAGGAAGTGTTGTTTCTGTTTTGCCTAGCGGATCAAAGTTCTTCGCCAAATAGACTTTCGTTAAGCCCAGGCTTTTAAGTTCATTGTCTTCCTCCTTGGCCATGGCCAGAATGCAAGAGTAGCTCCCACAATTGATTGGGAATGAAGAATTTTTTACCTTCTTCACCATGAATAGGGCATGTAGATCCAAGAGCTGCCAGTAGTATTCCAAAATAATTATTTTGTCCCCATAATGCTTGGGTAACAAATAGGGTTTCCTAGAGAAGCTGGTCACTTGAATGTAGATGTGTTCTTGAAACTGTATGTAATAATGGCCATAGCTTCTGACCAAATTTATCACCTCCTTAGAGAGCTGATATTCAGCATCCTGAGTAGGTGTGAAGAGGTTGTAGTAAATGAAGGCATCATTTACTCAGTAGAAGCTGAGCAAACTAGCCTCCCATTTGATCTATGGGAAATAATCCCAAGGGGAGTTCTGGCCCGGGCCAATCCCAAGCACTCCTGCAGTGAGTAGCCCATTTGTGATAGGGAATTGTTGTGCTAAGGCCCATAGAACATAGGACATCATGTATAATTTGGAGGTCTGGGCGACCTGGAGCAAATGGGAGTCCATGTGGTTTGTGATGATGGTGGCCCAATCAAAATATTTTTTGCCACAGGCAATACGCAATAAGAAATAGTACATCCACACCAAGAATTCCCAGGCATGGGGTTTTCCAAACATCCTACATAGTGCAATAATCCACATTTGTATACTTTCCTTGAATTCAGTCTTGGGGATTTCTAACTTCATCTTCTTGAAGTCCTTCCTTGGCACTTTAAGCCAATTATTGTTCAGGTACTATTGAGCCATGAATTCTAGATTTAGAAATTCCCCCAAGGCCTCAGACCGGGTGATGATGATTGCCTCATCAAACTAAGGAATCCCGCCTAAAAATTTGCAGCATCAAGAGACACCATGGGCATAGGATATCCAGTCAGGACTGAGGTAGTGCACATGATAGCCTGGATGAAGGAGTTGTAGTGTGCTGTGAGGGTGAGAATAAGTTCCAGGGCTTGCATGGAGCAAGGGAAGAAAGCAGCTTTGAGGATGTCAAAATTGTAAATATTGATGACCAATGGCTCCCCAACTATTTGTTGGATGAACATCATTTTTACCAGGGCTTGCATTTCTGCCCACATTCCAACATTGGTGTCAGTAATCAACTAAACCTTGGAATAAATCTTTGATCCCATGATGGTTTCTCCCTTAAGGAATTTCATCATTAATGGGAGCTTTTCAAGGGCTTTCTCAATCTTAGTCCTGACAGCTTCCCTTGCGACTGCCATGGCGGGGAGGTCTGGACTTCTGGGTGGAGAAGATACGAAAGCCTCTATAATGATTGATCACTTTGATACTTCGACAACCTGCAAGACAACATGACCATTAGTACATGTATAAAACATAACCTTTTATTCCTAACTTTGGATATTTTTACCACCGCATCACATCCATTCTTAAAGGAACATTAACTTTAGTTAGACTTGGAAAATATGTATACATTAAAACGACTTAGACTTTTACCATTTACTCAGGCCTCCTGGGAATTCTATCTTAGTGCAAAAAACTTAGGCAATGACCATAGGGAGGCCTAGGTCCAGAGTCTAGAAACTACTAGATATAGAACAAGACCATAAATGAGCCATTGTTTGATTGACATGGGGTATGACGTGGTCATGTAGTAACGCAAGTAATGGAATTTATATTGACAACTATTTGAACACGCTCAAAGCAAAAGCCACTTGGGCTAAACTTAAATGTTTGCACATGGGAAACTTAACCTGCTATTAAGGGTGACTTGAAAAACGAGAGAGAAAAACCACCATCACTAAACCAGCAAGGAGCCAAGTCTGAACAAAGTGGTATCCCTCTGTGACGAGCTCTAGAAAGTAGTTTTTGATGCACAGAGCATGTGGATCTTGTCATCCGGCTAAGTGTAGAATGTGTGAAATATACAAATGGCTAAAGCACACATGGTGACAGAAGCACAAACTATTGGCTGGCCAAGTAGATAGCTTATATAAATGCAGACAAATATTTACAAAATGCACATATATACAAATATACATAGAGATTTACAAACCTTCAATGGTATACAAAATAAATAGAGGAAAAACTACATGAAACCTATCATTCAAGGAAACCTAATTTATAGCTGCACAGAGGGTGGACAACCCCCTGGCGTAGCCAACCCACAAATGGGAGATTACGGGAGACCAAACTAGGAAATGAAAGTGAAGGAAAACAAAGGAAAAACAAACAAAACTAGAAAAGGAAAAAGCCGAGAGCCTACCTTGAACATGGAGAGCGTGAAGAAGATGAGCACGGGAGGCACTCTGCAATGAAGTAACCTTCAAACACCACAAACTAACAACATGAATTGCTTGGTAAACATTGCTAATCACTGTTAATCTACACTTAGTCACTTCAAATTTGCATTAATTGCTCTAGTAAATCGCCTTAGGTTTTTGATCATGGTGAATGTGAAAATGATAGGTAACTTCAATTTATACCCCTAGGGTAAAAGTGTTGCATTCCTTCCACAAACTATGGAATAGGCAAACCTCTAAACTCTAGACCTAGGGATTCTGCGCAACCATATCTCCTCGCAAGAGAAAATACGATGGCAGAGAATCTCAGAGTCCATAATATAGTAACAAAGGACAAATAAACAAACTCTGGGACCAGGGTCTCGGATACAAAGAAACAAGACACAAAAGGAAACCACCCTCATGGAAGCAAAGCCTAGAGGGGAAAACAAAGAAAACATAAGAGAATAGGGCAAGAACAAGGAAAGAAAAAAAGAAAAAAGGGGGACCCAAAAATTTTCCTACAAAATGTAGGGATGGGTATGCAAGGCATAACAAATGGTGACTATCTAGGATGAATGCCTTAGTGCATTCAAGGACTTCAGAATCTCTAGTTAGAAAAAATAGAATTAATCTTTACTTGGAGTATCCTACTTGTGAAGTGCAAAGAATCTTGAGAAATCAAACTCATCACAACTTCAATCTTTCGGTCCATCATTAGTTGTGAAGTGTGTGCTTTGAAAGAAAACCAAGTCAATGACCCCCAAGAGAAATAGAGAAGAGGCACTAAATGGATCGAACCAAAGTCATCCTATCTTGTACACTTTCCTTAGATACCAGAATTCTCTATTCCTCAGTTCTTTCATTTTATTTTCCTTTTCAGGATGGGAAGGCGATACTTCTTTCACCGTGAAACCTTAATCTTAGCTAATTTTAACAGTGGTACTTCTTTGACCTTGCCATCCTCTTTTAAATTTCCAAATAGCGGATAATGTTCCAGACCTGGGGTATTCTTAATGTTTTTTTTTTAGACTTGGTCCAACAGCCAGTGCAACCGATCTATCCTCAAGGGGTCTGATTACTTATTTCTTAGATTTTATGTTAACTGATGTCTGGGCTGTCAAGACATGAACTAAATGAAGATCACACATAACCTTTTACCATTCTTACAAAATGACCCCAGAATGCAAACAAATTCTACCATGCTAACAATAGATTCATAATTACCTGGAATACATAGGGCATAGTCCCAAAGACTAGATGTTATGCGAAGCATACCTGAAAAACAAGAGAAAACAAAGGGAAACCAAAAAAAAAATGAAAAAACAAGAAAAAGGCTACCCCGAAGGGTGGCCAACAAAAACTACTTAGAAGGAAAGGGAATTCTGAATGGAACACCAGGAAAAGGAAATATTTACAATCAAGATATTTACATATAATACAATCCTAGGAAAACTCACCACCATCCTTATTCAAAATTGTTCTTGAGAAACTGACCATTGACAGGTAATGGGACAACTTCTCTGGTCATAGTATTGAGGTGATAAGTACTAGCCCCACAGATCTCAGATATTAGGTATGGTCCAAGCCAGAGCCACTGAAATTTAGTGTGCTTTCCTTTCTTTTTCTAGGCTTTGTCCCATAAGAGGACCAAATCTAAAATTTTAAAGGCCTTGTACCAGGCTCTTTAGTCAAACCATCATTTTACTACCACTTGGTGATGCGTGAATACATCCCTTTGTTCCTCCATCCGTAGCAGATTCAGGAGTCAAACCTCCACGACATTGTCCCGATTGCTGAATTCATGCATGAACAGTAGAACTAGGATCTATAGGTTAATGGGGATACTAGATTCTGGCCGTAGACTAGATAGAATGGGGATGTCCCTGGGGCTGCCTTTATTTGGATGCAATAATCCCAAAGGGAAAATCTAATCTTTTCAAGCCAGTCCTAGGGAATTTATTCTAACAAATGTTTGATCACCTCTAGCAGGTTCTTGTTGGTTGATTCAACAACGCCATTTCCTTGGGGGTAATAGTTGCTAGAGAACTTCAGGATGATCTTTCTGTCATAAGTCCACCTAAGAAATTATGCTAAATAAAATGCCAAACCATTGTCACATACTATAGCAAAGTGCATCTGAAATATTGTGATGATGTTTTCTTCTAGGAATTTTATGACTACACCTGCCGTATTATTCTTACAAGGTATCGCTTCAGACCACCGAGTGCAGTAGTCAAGAGATTTCAAGATGTAGCGATGGTTGGTAGATGATTTGGGGTTGATTTACCTAATAAAATCAAATTCCCATTGGATGAATGTTCTAGCTTTGAAGATCAGGTGTAAAGGCATGGCCGGATTTTGCTCATGATGTGCCACAGTTTGGCAAGTATGGCATCTCCTAATGTGAGTGTAGATGTTATTAAATATTTGCAGGGCCAATATTATCAGGCCTAGAGGATCTTATGGATGGTGCCATCACCTGAGCCATGCTTGGTTCCAAAATACCCATGAAATTCTTCAATCATTTTTATATCTTAGCGATGGTCTATACACCAGAGGTACACCCCTTCATAATTCCTGCAGAAAAGCATGTCATTTTTTTATAATGAAGTGTGCACTTTTCAATCATAGGCCACAATGTTTGTTTGGGGGTAGCCCCTCTGGGCACCTATTATTCAACAACAAGCACACCATGTCTGTATACCATGGATCTTGAGTGATGGACTCCTCGGTATAGGTTTGGCATTCGATCTCGGGTGTTCCTTCTGCCATCGCTCTACATAGTCCCTAGCCTTGGACTATCTTCATGGGTTGCATTTCCAGGTCAAATTCTTGGAGGATGGCCATCCATTTCCCCTTTCATTCACCTAATTCACTCTGTAGGAGCAGGGACATAATAGCCTAGTGTGGGACAATAGCAGGTACCTTACTCCAGAGAATATAGTGTTGGAATTTCTTTACGACACGGACAAGGGAAAAGCCTTTCTTTTCCAAAGTTGAATACCAGACCTTAGCATTTTTAAAAGGGGAGCTCATGAAAGCTATCAGTTAGTCTTCCCCTTGGACCTTCTGGGTCAAAATCGTCATGGAAGAGTGTGGAAAAGCAAAGGAATATATGTGAAAAGGGAGGGAATAGTCTGGACTAGCCATGATGGGTGCCTCCACTATCGTTTACTTAATTTGGGTGAATGCCTGCTTTTCTTCAGGGCTCCACTCAATCTTTGTATCTTTCTTCATCATGTCGTTGAGTGGCTTTACAATCTTGATGAATCCAGTGATGAACCGCTAGACAAAATTGATCTTCCCAAAGAAAGATCTCATTTCCTTTTTGTTGTCTGACATTTGTAAGTTTAGTAGTGCTTCAACTCTCTCTGGGTCAATGGATATACCCCTCTCGGATACAATATACATGAGCATTTTCCCTTTGGTGACCTTGAATATACATTTCTTAGGGTTGAGGGATATTCCAAACTGATGACATCTCTTGCAAATTGGGCGAGGTGGGCAGAGTGGTCACGCCTATCCTGAGAGAAGACGGTCAAATAATCCATGTAGATTATTATGCACTGGTTCACTAGGCCTTTGAATACAATATCCATGGCCTTCTAAAATGTGGCCCATGCATTGATCAGGCTGAAAGGCATCCTCTGATATAAAAGTGTTCCCCACTTTGTGGTAAACATCATTTTATCTCTATCTTCATATTTGACCATGACTTGGTTATACCGAGAGTACCCGTCTAGGAAAGACATCTTTTTTGATCCATTAATGATTTGCAACACCTCATCCAACAAGGGGAGAGAGTGATTATCTTTCTTGGAGGCCTTGTTTAAATTATGAAAATCTATGCAAAGGTGGATCTCGCTACTTTTCTTCCTTATAGGGATGAGGTTGGTGACCCACGTAGTATGCCAGATTGGAAAGATGATTTGGGCTGATAGTAGTTTTTGGACATCCTAATTAATTAGAGGTTTGATTAGTGGGTTAACTGGTCTTTAATTTTTCTAGAAGGGCTTAGCATGTGGTTTAAGTGGGATAGTATGAGTCATGATAGAGGTATCATAGGTTTTCAGATCCGCATACCCCCATGCAATCACATCAATGTATTCTTAGAGAACCACAAGAATCTTCTCCTTCTCCTCTAGGGAGCAGGAGGCGCCAATGTGTATCATTTTCTCTTCACTGGGCTTGCCGATGTTGACTTTCACAAATTTTCCTCCCTTGAAGGAGGATGATATCTTTTCCTGACCCTAAGGGTCAGAGTCAAAGATTCATTCAAGTGTGACCATCCCCTTAGGGATGGTGTTGGTTGGTAGGTCCATGATCCCATCATCTTTATCACCCTACCTAGTGTCATCATGGTCTCCTTCTTCCACTATCTAATCCACATAAAAACCAACATTGGCGATAAAGGCTAGGATATGTTGGTCATCCTCAAAAACCTGAAAATCAGTGACATTGTCTGGTATAGATAGGGTGGGGACCATCTCAATAGAAAACTTTTGAAGTTGGGAGCCAGCCATAGGCTCAAGTGTGCTAGAAGAATCAACAAGGGCATCTGAGACATAATTTCATCTTTGGGGGATAAGTTCTATGCCAAAAGCATTGAAGTCTTCAATGAGGCTCCATGCCCAGTTGCGGTATGCGGCAAACCTTTTGTCATGGTAGGTGTATTGGCTTCGGACATGCTTAATTATCAACTCTGAATCAACCAGGGCCCAGAGGTGGGTGATCCCTTTCCTTAGCACAAAAATGAGTCCAAGGACCAAGGCCTCATACTCTGTAACATTATTCATGAAATTGAACTGTAGCCTGTAAGATGCAATGAAGGATTTTCCCCATGGGTTGATCAATTACACTCTAGCTCCGCAACCTTTCTTAGATCGAGACCCATCAAATTTCAAGGTTCACAAGTCATTGTTCATTGTTTGCAACTAGGAAGATGAAGTGGTATTTGGATTATTCTTGGCATGGTTGGGAGGAGTTTCCTCTGTCTCTAATAACATGTGAGTTAGGTTCTCCTCAAGAGATATTTGTGATTGAGATGCCTGAACTAGTGACACCATGGGGATTTTGTCGGAGGGATTACTTGGTCCAGGTAAGCTTGCATTGTGGGATAGTATGAGTCATGATAGAGGTATCATATGTTTTCAGATCCCCATACCCCCATGCAATCACATCAATGTATTCTTGGAGAACTACGAGAATCTTCTCCTTCTCCTCTAGGGAACAGAAGGTGCCAATGTGTATCATTTTCTCTTCATCGGGTTTACCGATGTTGACTTTCTCAAATTTTCATCCCTCAGAGGAGGATGATATCTTTTCCTGGCCCTGAGGGTCAGATTCAAAGATTCATTCAAGTGCGACCATCAACTTAGGGATGGTTTTGGTTGGTAGGTCCATGATCCCATCATCTTCATCACCCTGCCCAGTGTCATCGTGGTCTCCTTCTTCCACTATCTGATCCATGAAAACACCAACATTGGCCATAAATTCTAAGATATGTTGGTCATCCTCAAAAACCTATAAATTAGTGACATTGTCTAGTATGGATGGGGTGGGGACCATCTTAATGGAAAACTTCCAAGGCCAGGAGCCAGCCATAGGCTCAAGTGTGCTGGAAGAATCAACAAGGGAATCCGAAACATAATTTCATCTCTGGGGGATAAGTTCTATGCCAAAAGTGTCAAAGTCTTCAATGAGGCTCCATGCCTGATTGTGGTATGCGGCCAACCTTTTGTCATGGTAGGTGTATTGGCTCCAGACCTGCTTAATGATCAACTCTGAATCAACCAGGGCCCAGAGGTGGGTGATCCCTTTCCTTAGCGCAAAAAGGAGTCCAAGGACCAAGGCCTTGTACTCCATAACATTATTCATGCAATTGAACTATAGATTGTAAGATGCAAGTAAGGATTTTCCCCATGGGTTGATCAATTCCACTCCGGCTCCGCAACCTTGCTTAGACCGAGACCCATCAAATTTTAAGGTCCACAAGTCATTGTTCATTGTTTGGGACTAGAAAGATGAAGTGGTCTTTGGATTATTATTGGGATGGTTGGGAGGAGTTTCCTCTAGCTCTAATAACATGTGAGTTAGGTTCTCCTTAGGAGATATTTGTGATTGAGATGCCTGAACTAGCGACACCACGAGGATATTGTCGGAGGGATTACTTGGTCTAGGCAAGCTTGCGTTGTGTCCCTTCTTTAGGAGGGTATTGATGTGTTGAGTAGCAGTAGCAAGGAAAGGCTCACACTCCAATTCTGAATGTTTCTAATAGTGAACCTAGAACTAGGTGCCAAATAAGAGTGTGGCTGGGGTTGTTGTGCTCCCTTGTGAATGAACCTCACTCCCTAGCTTTTTTTCTAGGTCTTGGGTTCTTTGAGAAATTATGGGATCTTCCTCAGGGGTCAAATTAAATGTTAATATTTCTAGGGGTCAGTACACCCTAGGGGAAGTCTCAGAGAAGAGGACTTTGTTTACCCTCCCGACTTTGGCAAGGGCCTGTTTCATCATGGGTTTACTTTCTACCCAAATCTGGTTGGATTCTCCCTTCTAGGGGAGCCACAAGTGGGAGAAGTCAGTGGAGAAATATCCATTAAGGGATTTAGACCAATTGTGACTTAGTAACATCCCATAAATCTCTAGGATGTCCACCACTTGGATGTTAATCACACTTTCTATCCTGGGGCCTTGGATGAGTTGAATTCAGACATTTTTTAGCTCACCTATCATTTTTACTACAATTTTATCTAGCTAGATTACTGTGTCTTTGGATTGGGTAGGACGGAATCCAAGCTTGTAGCATATGGATAAAGGCATGATTTGCCCAAAGCTCTAGAGTCTACCAAGAAATTGTCTATATTATTCCCTTGTATGTTCAATCCAAGTAGGAATAGAGGGTCCTCAGTATTACCCCGAAAGACAACTGCGTTTGCGTGGTCAAAAGTGGCAATCTTAGCTGGTCGACTAATGACTTCTGGGTTTCCCAAGAGTTTCAAAAGAGACTTCTTCTCCTCAAGATAGTTTAACAAAACCTCCATCAAGGTCATAGAGGTTGTGGTTTGTTCCAATGCCTTAGTGATGTTGAACTTTCCCCTTGGGAATTGGTGGCTTCCCTTGGCCGGGTCGTTAGCTTGGTTAGAGCCAGGGCCTTTTAGAGGAATGGATCGATCAGTCATGTTGACCCAGGGAGGGTGTCCTTGGGAGGTTTAGGTGTGTAAACTGGTCCTTTACCAGCCTGACTCTGAGTGTTGTAGGGATTCCATGGGTTGGTGAAGGCATTGGCCTCAAATGCTGGAATAGATTCATCAAAGGACCCCTGCAGATTGGGCTCTTCTTTTTCTTCCTTGTATGCCCCAAAGAAGATGATCTCATAAGTGAAGGCACTTTGAGTGGGCTCTTATGCAGATTTTTCTTGAGGTAGTGGATCAACATATTGTTTCCTATTTGACTGGGAGATTAGGATGACCTTCTCTAGGGTGGTGCAGTTTGCCTCAGAATGAGAGCTAGTGTCATGCAATCTACACCAGCTAGTCATAGGGTAGAAGTCTACAAATTGTACAAAATGCCTAGGTCTAGCACTACCATAATTGGTGATTTGGTTTGGAGGAGGACCTCCGATATTAGCATTGTTATTCCATTACTGTTGGTTGAGCTGATGCCCATTGTTGTAATTCCTTCCTCCAACATTAGTATTTCATTGGCCAAAGTAGATATTCCTCCTCTGGGAATTGGCATTGTGGGGTACCAAAGACCCCGCCTTCAGCTATACCATGTCCATAGTTAGTGAGGACAGTAGTCGCCGGAGGGATTCAACCTCTGCGGTCAGCTGGGTGTTCATGTTATAGTGTGATGGTTGTTGTTGATTCCTAGGGAAAGAAGCAGCATTTGCTAGAGTCAAGGGTAGAAATCCTCCAGCTGCTTGTGACTGGAAGAAAGGTACTCTAGAGGATTATATATGTGGTTGTTGCATTTGTTGTAGGTAATTCCAAGGAAAGGATTCTAGACTCGGTGTTGTCTAGACTTGAGAAAGGTATACATATTGGGTCTACTACTCTATCAGTGGTGGTGGGGGCATGGCCATTGCAGGAGCACCCATTGCCAGATTGGAGTTATATCCCCCAGCATAAGAAGTTTCATAGGGTATCATGTTATAGGTTAAGTTCTATCCAATCCCACCCAGGGTTTTATTCAAACCATGGGACAACTCCATGGCTAGGTTGTAAACCTTCGCCAGAGTATCTCGGTCACCTGGGGTGGTGGTTCTCAAAAGGAGGGTAGCAACAAAAGGGTCCATTATGTTCAGGTAAGTCTTTATGGTCACCTCCTTGGATGGGATGAAGGGAGTCATGCACCACTTGAAGGAACATTGGAAATGGTGGTTAAATGCTGCAAGGGGTTCATCGGGTTCCTTACTGATGGAGATGAACTGGCTATGGGACCATGTTGGGTCCACATGTATGCAAAAGGCTGCCAAGTGTAACCACCTAAATTCGGTCTGTCGCAACTATGGACCCTATTTGCCCTAAGTGTGATCATACCCTTGATTTATGTCCAAACGACCCTGTTACTGTTTGGCATATTTCTTTTAATCAATTTAATATC
>MU225620.1:1158632-1207936 GCA_018584345.1 Thuja plicata | reverse complement strand
TCTATCAGGCACAACCAAATCCTATCCAGTTCTGGGTTAGGGTTTGGAACTATACTTCTAGGGATTGTGATTTTTGTGCATTCCAAAATTGGATTGTGTATCCAATTGTGCAGAGTTTAGGGACAAGTAGGACTAGAGTCCTATTGAAGATCATCCAATTTCTTAGGCCCTGCAATTAAAAAGAAAATTGGCCTGGAAACCACAACTGGGGTAACTTCTTCTTGGAGGAGAACTTCACCATAATCAGAGTATATGGGTGTATTCATCCACCCCATATATTATCTTATCATGTGCCTATGAGAGTTGCTAATATGGAATTCATTTGGCAGCTAATGTTAACTAATAATGAGGACTTTGCACCACATAAAAAGGGGACTATAACCCCTAGGAAATTTAAGATTGCAAATTTTACAATTGATAAAAATGCCATAGATGAAGTAGGTCAATGGTTGGAAAAGTTCAGAATGGGGGCAGCCTCTTACAGGTATATTGACCTAGAAGGCTTCATGGCTAGGGTTAGGAAGCTATACACTCCTACAATCCCTAATACCAATATGTATTGTGAATGTATAGAGGAAGATTCAACAAGAAATCTCTTGGATGAGGATGACATTCATGTGAGAAGATTGAGAATTCAGGAGCTGCTAAAGTTTTAGACACAAATCAAAAGAAATGGATTATCATTTGGGGGTTTTTACCCTGATCTCTCCTATTTTGGTAGGATTAAAGCTATGATTGACAACTACTATGTACTAGTAGAACAGTTGGATATGGTCTTGGATAAGAAGGGTGCTCAATCACTTGAACATTTAGAATCAAACGAGGAGAGTGGTGATGATAGTGATTATGCACGTCCTTTTGTACTTCCTCTATAGCAACAAGCCCCAGAGCAAGAAATGGCTGAGATCCCACAATTACAGGGGGCAGAACAACATGTTATAGATTTAAAAATTTCCACTCAGCCTGATGATGTGGAAGAGCCTACAGCAAAGAGGAAAAAGTTGGAATTAGGTCAGCCTTCAATTGAAGGGCAAAGTAAGAAGAAAGATAAGGCTAAAGCCTTAGTACCAGGCACCAGGTTATATGATCATAACCTGAGAAAAGAAATCTGAGAAGGAAAAAAGAAAAGGCCTGACTTAGAGGATGAGGTAGAGATACCACTCAGGGCCTGTGTAGATGAAAGATTGCTTAACCAGCAGAAATTCCTGGATGATGACAATTTTATGAAGACAGAGGAATTTAAAGACTTTCTCAGGTGGCACAAAGTAGAGCACCTAAAGTCCCAATTACTTGTGGATGGGAAAGAAATAATTACCAATGAAGATTTGGTAGCCCTACAAAGTTATGATCCTGAGATTGAGGATATCTCTCCTTAGGATGCTAAAAAAATGGTGCTAGGAAGTGGAATTTTATTGGCTAAAGGCTAGGATTTGGCTTCTGCTTTCATAATAGATCAAATCAGAAAGCAGCCTGACCTTAAAATGGTTAGTGAAGTCCAGGTAGGAGAAATGATCAAAGGATTTGGGTATAACCCAAAATCTCAAGCCTTTGCCATGTAGAGTTTGAGCCCTAAGGACCAAAAGCCCCAATTAGTGAACATTCAAGAGAATATGGTGGGGAATCAGATGGTGTGGTCAGTACAAAACACAGGGGACCTAGAAATTTCATAGATTATGACACACTGGGCTCAACTTAATGAGGACAGGACAAAGCAATTGTCTGAAAGGTATACTAATTTACTGGAAGAAACAAGTGCACTGTCTAAAGATAGAGACATGTGCCACATAAAACTATACCAAAGGGATCAGATGATAAAGACATTATCAGAGGAATTGGAGGCAAAGTCTGAGGTTGTGTATGTTCCTGCACAACCACCACCTATGCAAATAGAAGACAAGCCTAAGTCAGAAGAGGCTGTGGAACAAAAGGTGGATGAAGAAAAGGGAAGTGCGATAGCATTGAAAGCACTAAAAGGCATATTACAACATAGGATTGAGATCCTCAAAGATAAAGCTGATGTTGTAATCAATACCTATAATAAATTACCTATATTACATGCTGAGGTATTGAGGTACCTTCTAATTCTAAACCCATACTTCACAAAATGGTCTGCCAGGGAAAGTTTATTTGAGAAATTGTCATCTCTACAGACCATAAGACCTAACTTTCCTCCAATAGTCACAGAGGTAGAAGATGAGATCAAAAGAGTTAACATTGCACTCTCATTCTTCAAGGGAAAATTGAACCAAATAGAGGCTAAATTAAGTCTCTTTACAGCTAATTTCAATAGGTTTATTCCTGCCTTGAAAGGAGAAGATGACCAGGTGAAAGCTATAGATGCCTGGAGGAATGAGTTTGACACCAAGATGCCTAGTGAAGAGGCTTTTCTTTTGGGAACTGAGGTTGATATTGAAGGGTTTAATTTAATATTGGATGAGGCATTCAAAGCTGAGACAGATATCAACAAGTTCCTACTTGATGTCAAGAACATCACTGATGTGAGATGGGATAGACAAAAGATACAGGTACAAAGTACTCAATACTTCAATTGGCCAACAGATGATGAAGTAAAGGCATGGGAAGTCATGACAACATCGAAGAAAAAGAAGCCTGTGGTAGAGGAGGAGATTTTGGACGATGAGTGAGGTAAACACTTGGCGCTGCACTATTCATAGACAAGATGGACAGTTATTTCAAAAGGAGATGTAGGTGAGCAGGTGAGAACAACTATCTGGACTCAGCATAACTACACCAGATACCATCTACAAATTAGATTGTAGTCGCCATGTTGTGAGAATAACAAGAGATATCTGATTTTACCTTTTTTGACTCAGTCACTTCACCGCTTCTCTCTCTCTCTCTCTTTTGTCTCTCTTGTATCTTTAGGGTTAGGGTTTGGAGACCATCCAAAGCTTGTTACATCCTTAGAGATTCCAATATGGTCTAAATTCTATATATAGCAGAAGAATTGTAATAGTTAAAGGTCTTTGATGTTGGAACAATTTTTGGAGAAGAGATAATATATCACAGAATTCAAATATTTTGGTTTCTGTCTATCTTTTGGAAGCTATGTAATCTCTCATGTATGAAAGGCTGGATCTTATAAATAATATATGGTGCAATTTTACTCTTCTCTCTTGCTGTCTCTTTTTCTTTGTATATGCTCTTCTATGTTAGGTTTACAAGGTATTCCGAACATACTGGTTATAAGGTAACCATTTAATTATTTGCAAGTTTCTTTCAAGGAAAGAATTAAATGTTGTAAGTGATTTCAAGGAGCATGTTATTTTGTTTAAGGATTTGATACAATAGATTTGAGGTGATAGGATAACTTGTAAGCTAATTTATCTGAGTTGCATGTGAACTATAAGGCAGTTTACTGTGTTTTATTTATATGATATCTTAGCTTATATTTGACTCTATATCCCAAAGGATAGGCACTTGTTCAGAAAATAGTCTGATAATCCATCTATGTCTGAGATATTCCAAGTTATCAAAACCAAATCAATTAAAATACTCTTTTACTAAGAATGAACAAACTGAACTTGTTAAGGACCTCTGTCAGTAGGACACAGTCCATATTATTGATTCTTTGAAGAGTGAATCTATTAGGTTGTCCCTCCTATAAATAAAAGGAAGAAGGATGAGAATCCTTGTATCATTGGTTATTGTTATGTTTATAACTATGATTTTTATGGTAATATCTTGTTTATGGTTGTGCTTGGTCATTTGCAAGATAATTCATAAGTTGGTTCAGTAAAGATACATAGCTAATTAGTGTCCACATTAACAAATACTGTGTAAACAGTAATCTTAAGAGGTAAAACCTGCCTGAGTATTAGTGGAGCTCAAAAATGAAGAAGGACCTTATCCAGTCCTTAGCAATTAGGCTTTTCTTGTCTCTGAATCAGTATTAGAAGATACAATATTCAAATAGACATTTCAAGCATTTTGGTTCATACAAGAAAAATCCCTAAAAGGGTACTAGGGTACCGGCCAACGTCTCCTGTAAAGGTTGTATGGAGAAATTAGATTCCTTGGGCCTCCAAGCACTTGAAATTTGGCTCTTGATAGTACAGAGCTTAGTTGTGAGTCTGACTATTTTGTTCATTTATCTCAGCTCGTCCTTTCTGGGGATTTAGGTAAGTGAGGTTTCCTACAAGAAGTCATTAGTTGTCAAGAAAACTTCAAAAGATACAATAGGGTTAGAAGTATTCAATCTACTTTTAGTTTATACCAAACATTCAAAACATCAACCATTCTCTAACATGCTACACTAAACATTGAATAAATATAGAACCAGTAGTTCATACTTATCCAATAGCGAAGGGAAGAAGGTTGGTAATCTACTTAAAACATTAGAGCAAGGGACATAAGGAACATACAACACAAAAAGAATTTTAATCGAGAGATTAGAATGCTAACAAAATCATTGCAAGAATCCCAGTTTCTTCATTAATAATTTTCTAGCTAGTACTAGTGCGTACAATAATGGTGGCTCTATAGGAGCATCTGACTACAGATAGCTTATAACAACTAAGGAGCATTAAGCTCTATAACTTAGAACTGAGAGAAAGAAAATGCTATAGCTATGGACTACAAAATCATCAATTTTTCTAACGCTTGGAATGAGATCAGACCTATTATTTATACAGAAGTTTTGTCCTAGACTAACCTAACTTTCTTTACACTTGAACAATACAATATAATTTTTGGTGGCCAGTACTACCTACACCACACTACAAAGACCTCGAGATGAAAAGGTCTGATATGTTAGAAGAATTAGACAAGAATGGAGGAGTGGAAGAATCAAACTCAGGAAAAGAGCTGAAAGGAGAGGAGAGAAGAAATCCAATCTGCTGGGGATTGAGGATACATGCCTCATCAATATAGAAATGGAACATTGTCTCTGATGCATGTGGTGTTCAATGCTGGGGTGGCACCTTGCGAAGATCACCTATCAGGATCATTCTTTGAGCCAACGTACCTTGATGAAGTTACCCATCCTCTAAAAGCCTTATTAACTACTTTGAAGGTGAGCGACCAACTTTGGGAACCTAGACACAAGTCACCTTAAAGAATACAAAAATATTGGATCTATAACTCCAGGATCTAGAATTCTGTGCCTCTTGAAGAATGTAAAAGAATGTACCATGTTGGCCAAAAACCTCTAGAATCTAGAGAACCTCATTTCTCTTTACTACCTTTGAATGTTTCTATTAGCTGAGTGATTCCATCTTCATCAATTTCCTTGAGGCTAGCCTGACAGTATTTGGCTACCTCCACTTGTTCGCTCAGGTCTGAAATCTTTTCCTTGAACTCTGTGGCCATCTTTTTCACATCATGACCTTCAAGCACCATCCTGGAGATACGTGACATTAGTGCTCCGTCCATTCCCTCCAGGGATTGATACTGAGCTTCCATTTTCACATCAAATTTTCCCATAATGTATTCCTCTAGAGTATATGTCTTGGGGCTAAAAGGATCTACCCTGAAAACCCTTATAATGAATGTCTTATATAAATTCATAGAATAATCAATTTCTAAGACCTTGTCCTATAGGGCCCCTACCAGTTCCTTGGTTACCTCCAATGTGAGGTCCAGTCTGGAGTGCTGGGTTTGGACAAAGTCAAAGGACTCCTCCCCCAAAATTCTAGCCTCAGTGACAATCTCCTCACCAAGACCCATGAGCTCTTCTAGCTCACCTATCCAAGCTTCATGTTTTTTATTCTCTCCTTCCCAAATATAGTGTAAGTCCTAGATGGGTGCAACACACTCCTGGCTGCATATAGGTAAGGGGAGGGTGGCCACTAGGAAATGCAAGACATTTCCAACCTGTTCATTTGTCCATGCGTCAACTGCCTGTGCATTTTTTGTCATGCTTCTTAGTGCATCAATATCATCCTATGGGAGAGGTGCTCCAGATGTGGAGGCCTCCAGAGGAATTGTAGTGATATGTCAGGCCAACTCTATCATCAATCCCATAAGATTCATGTTTTCTTTCTCTACCCTTAATATTTGGGCGTCTTTCTCATAGCGGGCTTCTACGACTTTGGTCACCTCCTTTAATAGGTCCACTTCTCCTTGTTTCCTTCTCTTCCCTAGGGATACCTTTGTGATGGCATATTCTCTGGCCTTTACCATCGCCTCATCTACCTTTGGGGGAGGTGTTGCAATTACTATAATAGTATCTCTGCCTAGCCCAGTCTGAAGGGTATGGATTGTCTGGGCCTTCTTTGTCTTGGGAGGGTATTGTGCCTGCGCCATCATCTCCGCTAGGGAGAGATGGGCCTTGGGTGCTACTAGGGCCTTTCTCTTTCAAGAATCCACCAACAATTGTGGAGGTAGGGGTGGCCTTGCAGCTAGAATTAATTCTTGCAGTTCCCCTTTGGGGTTTTGTTTGACCTCCCTGGTACTCTAAGATATCTCTGACTCCTTCCCTGTATCTTTAGGCTCACCAAAAATATTTACCTCAGTGGTACCCGTGTCACCTATTCAGGTGTGCACATCTTTAGAAGTGTTAGGATCAACATTTGTTTCTTCGGGGTTCTGTTCCCCACCTTGCTGCTGCTCTTCGTAGACCTCTTCCACCAAGATATTTTCACCAGTTGGTGCACCCTCTGGAGGTGGTGGAGGTATCAAGCCAAGATTCAACCTTTGATTCACTATAAATACCTCACTAAATGTTACCATTTGAGTCGGCATTTGGAGAAAGACAAATGAAGTTACTGTTGCTCCTGTAGGTCTGGTTCCCATAGCTGATGCCATTTGCTCATTAGGTTTTTTCTCCTCCTCCACGGTGCATATTTTTGAAACCTATATTTTTAGGTTATTGGAAACATGCACCTATTCTAACTCTTTTTCCAGTTCCAACCAGACTTCCTACTCTTAGATAGCTTCTTCTAGGATTTCTCCCTCCTATGCAGCGATGTCTTCTACCTCTTTCTTGGTATCTCCCTGCATGCTTCCAAATTCATCAGTCTTGAATAAATCATCAAAATTGTCATGTGGAGGGGAGGTCTCTGGGATATCTTTAGGCTCCTTATCCAGCTCTGGAGAGTTGGAAGAAAGGATTTGTACTTCTCAGATGCTTCGCATCCCTAGTTTCAGCTCCACCTTTGGTTGAGGGTTAGCTTTCTTCTTTTTCCTCCTTGTCACCAATGGGGATCCCACATCTTGCATGGCTGCCATTTCTTCCCCTAATCCAACCCTTGTTACTCAAATCATCATAGTTGTGAGTGAAGGAGAAGTGGTAGGGTGGATAGGTCCAGTCATACGTACCGAGGTGGCTAGCTAGGTGATCAATTTTTCCTTCATTTTTTGGGTGGCTGCCAACATTTTTTGCATTTTCTCTACTATGGGGGTCATAGCTAGGGTTGGTGACAGGGACCCCATTATCCTTTTCCCCCTACCTTCCCCTTGTGAGAAATTTCTAGCCCCTAAAGTTGAGCCATGCACAAATGGGCCAACTTTACGTGTGCTCTCCAGGCATGCCATTTTGAAATACAGATGGCTGCGTTCAACCATGTCATGGGTAAGGTCCTCAATTATTGGACCTTCCTGGGCATTCCATTCCACTAGAGGGAGAGCCATCTTATCCACTCCCTTATCTTTATATTGTGGGTCCACCATGGATCGAGTGTCTGAAAAGTCATCTGAGAATTTCCAAAGTTTGAGCCTCTTCATCATTCCCATTGTCATCCAAATGAAATATCAATTCTGGACCTTGAAGTCATCGTAGAAATCTTCCCAAAAATCCTCCATGTGATATGCATGGGGCTCTGATACCTGGGGAATTGTCATTGCTATTTTGAATAGTGGATCAAAGTTCTTCTGCACCAGATAGAATTCTGTTAAGCCTAGGCTTTTAAGTTCTTTGTTTGCCTCCTTGGCCGCGGCCAGACTACAAGAGTAGCTCCCACAAGTGATTGGGAACGGAATATTTTTTACCTTCTTCACTATGAAGAGGGTGTGCAGATCCAAGATCTGCCGATAGTATTCCAAAAGAATTATTTTGTCCCCACAATGCTTGGGTAACAAATAGGGTTTGCCGGAGAAGCTGGTCACCCAAATGCAGGTGTGCTATTGAAACTATATGTAATAATGGCCATAAATTCTGACCAAATTCATTGCCTCCTTAGAGAGCCAATATCTAGTGTCCTAGGTAGGTGTGAGAAGGTTGTACTAAATGAAGGCATCATTTACTCAGCATAAGCTGAGGAAACTAGCCTCCCATTTGACCTGTGGGAAATAATTCTAAGGGCATTTCTTGCATAGGCCAATCCCAAGCACTCCTACGATGAGTAGCCCATTTTTGATAGGGCATTTTTGTGCTAAGCCCCATAGAACATAGGATGTCATGTAGATTTTAGAGGCCCGAGCAACCTGGAGGAACTACGAGTCCATGTGCTTTGCGATTATGGTGGCCCAATCAAAATATTGTTTGCCAGAGGTGATACCTAATAAGAAATAGTACATCCATGCCAAGAATTCCACAATGTGGGGTTGTCCAAAGACCCTACACAGTGCAATAATCCCCATTTGTATACTTTCCTTGAATTCAGTCTGGGGGATTTCTAACTTCATCTTACTCAAGTCCTTCCTTAGCACTTTAAGCCAATTATTGTTCAGGTACTGCGAAGCCATGAATTCCAGCTTCAAAAATTCCCCCAAGGCCTTGGACCAGGTGATAATGGCTACCTTGTCAAACTGGGGAATCCCCAAACCTGCCTCAAAATTTGTGGCATCTAGAGACACCATGGGCATAGGATATCCGGTCAGGACCGAGGCAGTGAGTATAACAGCCTAGATGAATGACTTGTAGTGTGCTGTGAGGGTGAGAATAAGTTTTGGGGCTTGCACGGAGCAAGGGAAGCAAGTAGCTTTAAGGATCCCAGAATCACCAATATTCATGGCCAATGGATCTCTAGTTGTTCATTGCATAAACATCATTTTTACTAGGGCCTGCATTTCTGCCCACATTTTGACACTGGTGTTGGTAATCAACTGAACCTTGGAATCAATCTTTGATCCCATGACAGTGTCTCCCTTTAAGAATTTCATCATTAATGGGAGAATTTCTTGGGCTTTCTCAATCTTAGTCCTCATAGATGCCCCAGTGACTGGCGTGGTGTGGAGGTCTAGACTTCGGGGTGGAGAAGATGCAGAAGCGTCTAACATAATTGATCACTTTGATACTTTGGAAAACTGTAAGACAAGATGACCATCAGTACATGTATAAAACATAACCTTTTATTTTAGACTGCAGAGATTTTTACCACCGCATCACATCTGTTCTTAAAGGAACGTTAACTTTAGTTAGACCCAGAAAAGATGTATACATTAAAACAACTTAGAATTTTACCATTTACCTAGGCCTCCAAGGAATTCTATCTTCATGTGACAAACTTAGGCAATGACCATAGAGGGGCCTTGGTCTGGAGTCCAAAAACTACCAGTTAAAGAACAAGACAAGAAATGAGCCATTGTTTGGCTGACATGGGGTATGACATGGTCATGCAGTAACTGGAGTAAAGGCATTTATGTCGATAACTATCTGAACATGCTCAAAGACAAAGCCACTTGGGATAAATTTAAATGTCTATGCATGGAAAACTTAACCCACTATTAAGGGTGACTTGACAAAGGAGAGAGAAAAACCACCACGACTAAACCAGTAAGGAGCCGAGTCTTAACCAGGTGGTATCCCTCTCGGATGAGCCCCATAAAGTAGTTTTTGACACATAGAGCGCGTTGAGATCGTCACCAGGATAAGTGTAGAATGTGTAGAATATACAAATGGCCAAATCACACATGGTGGCCAAAGCATGACCCGTTGCCTGGCCAAGGAGATGATTTATTTAAACGCAGATGAATATTTACAAAATGCACATATATACAAATTTACATAGAGATTTACAAACCCTCAATAGTATACAAAATATATATAGGAAAAAATAGACGGAACTTATCATACAAGGAAACATAATTTATAGCCACACAGAGGGTAGACAAACCCTTGGCAGAGCCAACCCACCAATGAGAGGCGATAGGAGACCCAACTAGGGAATAAAAGTGAAGGAAAACAAAGGAAAAACAAACAAACAAAACTGGAAAAGGGAAAATCCAAGAGCCTACCTGGAACATAGAGAGTGTGAATAAGACAAGCATAGGAGGCACTTTGCAATGAAGTAACCTTCAAATACCATGAACTAACACCATGAATCTCTTGCTAAATATTGCTAATCACTGTTAATCTGCACTTAGTCACTTCAAATTCACCTTAATTGCTCTAGTAAATCACCTTAGGTTTTTTATCGTGGTAAATGTGAAAATGACACGTAACTTCAATTTATACCCCTAGGGTAAAAGTTTTGCATTCCTTCTGCAAACTCTAGAATAGGAAAACCTCCAGACTCAATACCCGTAGATTTCGCACAACCATATCTCCTCGCAAGATAAAATAGGATGGTAGGGAATCCTGGGGTCCAGAATCTGACGACAAAGGACAAACAAACAAACTCCAGGACTGGGGTCCTGGAGACAAAGAAACAAGACACAAAAGGAAACCACCCTCACGGAAGAAAATCTTGGAGGGTAAAACAAAGAAAACAATAAGAAAATAGAAGAGAACAGGGAGACAATAGGGCAAGAGAAAAACCAAAAAGGGGGACCCAACATTTTTCCTACAAAATGTAGGGACAGGTATGCAGGGCATAACATGCACTTGGTAGCTTAGTATCATAATCTCTTCTTCATTTTTCACACATCTCCTTTTCCTCTCTTTTCTATCAATTCTTCAATGTCAATACAAGAAATATCATCATCAACCCTATCGAGAACTCCATCAAATTCTTCTGCTCATTCTTTGGATTGATCACTTATATGATTTTCAGGTAGTTAATTGTAACTAATGAGGATAACCAGATCTTAGGGCAACATAAATCAATAGTGGATATTAAGTGGTTAAACTTCGGTTACATATCCAATTTCATATGCCTTCTACAACTTCATTGGTGGATCAGCTTCGTGATCATAACCAATCATGTGTTTGGAGTCCTAATGACTCAACTAACTTTTACCTTGAATTTTGTGCAACACTTCCTACTTGGTTTCCAAATCCAATGTATCTAAATTTTAAATGAAATGTTAGCTTTGGAATGCTCAGTAAACATGCTTGTGCTTACTTGTTAATTTTTTACTCTCTTATTGGTGTCTATGAGTGCTCGTTAATTGTCTTTTCATTAATTAGTATATGTAGCTTGCTTAGTGCTTGATACCTATGCGGTACCTAATAACTTCTCAATGCTTGATGGCTATCTTGGTTACCTTTACCGAGTGTGTCTTCTACATTGTATGACTTCCTTCCTTCAGTTTCTTTCACTGATATATGAATTTGCAAAAAACTAATGACAAAAAAATCTCTTCATGAGTAACAACCCCCCACTTTGACATTAGTTTGGCATTTTGAAAAAAACTTCAATGTCATCAAAATTTTCAAAACTTAAAAAATTTATGACCCCCCCTTTGATAATGCTTCTCAAAATATTACTACTTATATCTCTCCTTTTTTGATAAACATGCCAAAATATTACTTAGTATTGTCTTCGAAAGGTATCTTGTCAAAAATATGTTTATACTTAGCCTTTGCATCAGATAGGTCTTCCTCCGATCATATCCTTCAGTATTTGCATAATAATTATTTGAGTAGAAACATCTACTTCCATAGTAGTATTAGTGTCTAATGAACCGCCATCGGGAGTGGGAATAAAATCTTTAGCTTTCTTCAAGATGGGAATGAGTGTAGCTTGCAGGTCTATGATTTCTAACCATATTTTGTGATTTGTATTTTGGAGCTCTTTCTTCTTTCCCATTAGCTATTTGATCTTTGAATAATAATCCTGTAGGGATCCAAGCTCGGTTAAAATGATCTTTAGCTACTTGGTCAACTCTTGTTCAAAAATTGCCTCTTTCTCCTTGGTCTCTTTAAGGAATTGGGAAATGGAACAAAATTTCTTAAATAATCAAAGAATATCAAACAACTTTCTCTCCATGTGAGTGCATGCTTCAAAAAGAGATACCTCGTCAATTACAATGTTCTTCAAAATATATTCTAGTAGTTTTTGTCCCATGTTGTTCTGATAAATTTTCATTGTGTCTTCATTCAGTCCATGCACTTGTTTAACCTATTCTACCACTTGATCAAGTAGATTTTCCTCCTCATTTGTAGTAGCATCTGGCCCAATCTCTTGTAATACTTCTTTGACATCTTTCGATACAATATTTTATTTCTTCTTGTGAAGTGATTTATTTTCTATGGGTTTGAGTCTTACTAATTCAACATACTCTTTCATGTCATTAGGGTCCATATTTTCTAGATCTACGTTAGGTAGTATGATGGGTGCGATCATGTCTATTTGTTTCCTCTTCTTTGATTTCTTCTTTTCCCTTTTAATGCATCAGATAAATTTATTCTTTAATTTCTTATTTCTTGTAAGTACCTTTAGCTATTGATCAGGGATTATTTTAGTGGTGATTCTTCACCAATTGGTGAATATGTCCCATCAGGTGTATAGAAATTGGTGAAAAAATGTGTAGTATACTGGTTGACTAGTTCGCCTAGATTTTATAAAAGACACGTATAATGGTCGGGTTGTTCGCCACTATTTGCATGTAATTTCACTATGATAGTGGGGTTGTTCGCCCATTTATCTATTGTATATTTACTATTATTCACTACAGATTAAGGAAGGGGTATTTATCAAGGATCACCATTCGCGAAAGGCCCATTGTCCCAAGTGAAAGTTTTATTTTCACTAGGACCCAATTCGCCATGCATTGTAATTAACCGTGTCCCAAATTCCTGCCCTATTCACCTAGTCAATTACTTGAAATTATGCGGGGTTTGCCAAATATTAGTTGTTATCATATGCAATTGTCATCCCATTAACCAAAATTTGAAATAAGCATTTGTATATAAGGATAGTTTCAAGAGATTTAGGAGTACAAAAATTTAGTTAATTCTAAGCTCACAATTGTGATCGGTAGTGAACCGGAAAGACGAAAGACTATGATTCCTTAGTATCTTATTAAAGTAAAATTTTATTACATCCTTCATTTTTTGGAGATGTCACAGTAAAATTTAAATAGGAAGAGGACTATTGAAGGTGGATATGTCCAAGCAAGGCCAACAAAATGCAGAAAAATATCTTTATACTTTAGTGGGGGCAGACACAATGGTGTTGGTTAGAGTGAGGAAGGTACGTTAATAGAGGAGCCTCTACAACTTTGAGGTTATCAACTTACACAGGAGTCTATTCAATAAACTGGGGAACCTAATAAATATGGTGATGAAGTTACAGACCCTGATATCTCTGATGAAGATGACCTTGAAGATGAATTTCAAGTTAATAACTAGTACCAGGATGAATCGATCAACTTTGGTGATGATGATGGTTAAATTAATAGTAACACTAAAGGGAGAGGAAAATCAAAGTAAAAAAATAGTCGTCAATGGGAGATATCTAGGAGATTTAAATTTGATTGGGAAAAAAAGTACCCATTCATTGAACCCATGGACAATCCAATTGTAAGTGAGCCACCAGTAGAATGTAGATGTACGATTTGTAGTTGGAAGTATAAAAAATAAAAGTGGTTGCAGCTTAAACTAGACACCATAGAGAAACATGTTGGTAAGATTTACAAAACCTCAACTATAGATGGAAAGGAAATAAAAGTGTTAAGATATAAAAAAAAAGAATAATGTCAACATCAAAGGCATGTTGATGAATATTATTTGTTTCTAAAATTTAAGAGGAACCCTGGTGAAGTTCAAGGTTCTATTAATTTTATTTTTTCTAAAGCAAGTGAAGTAGAAGAACGTAGAAAATCTATTCAATTAAGTAATGTTTTCCATATTTTGAGTAGAGGGCATCTGATGATAGACTATCCAGAAATGAGTAGTTTGTTACACTTTCTGAAAGTTCCTAACTATCCTATCACTCATTGGTCAATAAACAGTGAATGGGAATGGGCAAGTTGTATTGCCCATGTTGAAATAGAGGATGTACAAAGAAAAATAATAGAGTCAACCTTTATTTCATTGTCCTTCAATGAAGTTATGGCAATTGATAATACGTCATGGGTATGCATGCATGTTTATACTATAGAAAATAATGTCTGCCAACCACATCTAATAACTATTACAAAATTGAGGGACAATGCGACATTGGAAAGTTTATCTCAATTAGTAAGGAGCCATTTAATTGAGTATGGAGCTATGGATGAATTGACAATAGCGAAGAATTTGATCTGTGTTGGAGTGGATGGAGCTTTAGTAATGCAAGGTCAAAGGAATGGTATTTGCACAAAGATGTAGGCTTCTTGTTCACCATATGTTGTTGGAATTCATTGTATGGCCCACAGGATGAATCTTGCTTTTAGAGTTGTGAAGAAGTTTCCTTTAGTAAACAAGGTTGAACATTTAGTAAGAGAGTTGTACTCTTATTTTTGTCGAAGTCCCAAATGTTTTAGGGAATTTCAACACTTTACTGATGGAATTACCAATGGAAACAAGCTTCTAAAATATTTTGATAAAATATGGATCTCTTTGGATGGACTAGTGCATTGAGTTTTTTTTCAAATATCAATCTTTGATTAGACTTATATACAAAAATCATGACAATGCATAAAATTAGAGATGTGGCGACCTGCTTCGGAGGTTAAACAATATAGAGACACTTTTGAATTTAGCATCTCTTCTTCCCATGCTAGAAGAAATGATGTTTAGTAAAAAAAAAACCTAGCAAAGAGCTATGTATATTGTAGAATATGCTGCTTTGTGTAAAATGTCATGCCAATCCCTCGATAATCTTTATCGAAATGACCCAAATTTATCTGATGAAAAATTTCATCACTGGAGGAAACTAACATATTTGGACAATCCTGATAATTATTTAAAGATCATTGAAAATGGATATTTATGTGTTTGTGTAAGGTGATTTCAGATACCAATGTACTACAGTTCCCCAAAGAAGTGAGCTACAAGAGTTACAAGGGAAGAGTTTACAAAGATTGTTGAGTCTATAGCAGCTAATGCAAGTGACATTGCCTATAAAGTTTCCTCTAAAATAAGATCCTGATTCCCATATGAACAATTGATTGAGGCCATGGAAATTGTGTTTCCTCAATATTGGAACCTAAACTCTAAGGAAGATTATCATAATAGGCTATTGACTTTGATAAAGGAATTTTACAAATCTGTAGAATTCAATAGAGTGACTATCAATGAAATTTTAGATGAAGGTCTTCTTAGACAAAAATTAGGAACTTTTGCAAGGACAATGAAGCATCAATATCAATTAATGCATAACCCACATGCAAAGGGCTTGGAAAAAAGGCTTTGGACAGAACTAAAACAGAGCACAATATTGCATGATTAAATTTCAGAGATCTTCAAGCTTGTTGATCTACGTCAAACCGTGATATTGGGTTTGGTGTAGGATGAGAGAGTTTTCAGTTCTTTGGGCTTCCTAAAATCAAAGATAAGAAAAAAACTAGACAAAAATTTTGAAACATGCTTGATGGTCTACACATCTAGATATGATGTCAATACTTTTCCTTATCAAAAAGCAATGGAAATCTGGAAGAAAAGATGCAAAAGAAGTGGGTTGGGCAACACCATTAACCAATCTCTAACTCTAAGTGGGACAACTATAGGTGGCACTGGCGATGGGAGTGGGATTCATAGAAGTGGAGGTTAGAGTGAAGAAGACACAAATAAAAATGAAGAGAACAAGGAAGGAACTAGAATACCAAAATTCGATGATGATGATGATGACATAGACATGAATTGGCAAATTTGGGAAATTTATGCTAAATTAGCATTAGTAATCAATAGGTATTTTTTGGACTTATTCACTACTATATCCTATCATTCAATATTTATTTTAGAAAAGAAAGAATGTATTATGTTTCATCATTAAAATTTGAGAACAAAGAGTATCATTACTTTAGTTTGTATCGTATCATCAATGGTCATTCATATTTGAATTTGAAAATTGAAATTCCTAAATGAAATTTTGTATTCCAATAGCATATAATAGAGTAAACCAACTAAGAATAACTGAATAAAATAGAGTAACTCAACGTACATTAAATTAGAAAACATGAAAATTAGATATAGCACAAATTGTTTTGTATTAATTTGCAATACATTAAAATTTATAGTAATTCAAAATTTAGAGCAACCTTTGTAGGTCAGTCCAAACATCCACTGATGGCAGAACAATTTGGTTCATAGTATAGTCACACTCCTACAACTTTGTTAGCAATTCATATTTGGTAGTGCGACTTGAAAACAATGTTGCTTCTAAAACTCCATTCAAAGCTCTCACTAGTTTGATGAAACCCATGAATGTATCAGGAGATATGTCTATAGGAAGAAAGTATAAATCAGTATTTATTTTGTCCTGCGACCTTTTTGTAAGTTTCTCTTCCAATGAACTTATTTGCATCAAATCCCTTAGGCAAACCAAGACTTTCCAATTTCTATTTCCTTTGTTCCATTTTTGTGATCTTCTTCTTAGCTTTGTCATCCAATTCATGTGCTTCCCATAGCTTCTCACATTTTCAAATGATACTTGATACCTTTACTGAGACATCAAGGTGGGTGCTAATTCTCTTGTTTGATAGATAACTATCACTTGTATTGTAGAGTTGTTGCATAATATCTTTTTCTTTCTTTTCTTCCTTGACAACATCCATGTTCTGTTCAATGTTCTTATGGAGCTTAAAATAACATACTCTCATACTTTGAAGCATTTCAAACCATTCAAACAAGCTAAGAGACATACCCAATATTTGGCCCCAAATGTGTTCTTTAGTAATCTTCACTAAATTATTACTAGTATTTGTTTAATTTTGAATTGTATTATTGGATTTATTTAGTTCTTCTGCCATTTTTTCACAATTATTTATCTCTTCCACTACTTTGTGTTCCCAATGATTGGCTTTATCCACCTAAGACTTCAATTTCTTTTGCAATTCCCAATTGGAGGCAGCATTACTCTCCGCGGTTTCAAATAACTTTTTTGATGTGAATATTTCTTCCTCTAGGTTTTTACTAATATCTACCAATTTTACCCTCAGTGCCTTCAACTTTGCCTTCTCATGTTTTATCAGTACTCCCTTTGCATGTTCCTTCTCTATATTTTCTGATGTAAGTTTATTTTTTAATCTATTTCTGTAATTATTTTAAACTATTATCTGAAGCTTTCCTCTTTTCTTTTTCATTGGAAATGTATGCCTGTAGCATTTCTATATTTTTCTTGAGCTTAATTTTCTCTCTTTCCATCTTTAGCAGTGCACTGTAGACCCCTTTTTTATAGACTTTGACACATTGATATTGTCCACATTTTTAACTTTGGAAAAATCCATTTGGAGAGTGCTAACTTGAAATTAAGATGGATCTATCAAACTCTCTGGTGGGTTTCCATATTCTTTTGGTGGAATAATAACCATGAACAAAATAATGTATCTATTTGGGTCATATGTTTGAAAAATCTTGTTGGATGTAGGTTTTTCCTCTACAACTGCAGTAAGGGTACCATTCTACAATGTCTTCTTTATTGCCTTATTCTTTGTTGTTGTTTCTGTAAATTTACTATAGAAATATTTGAAACAAAAATATTGTGTTGCAGAAGGATTTGAATGTTTGAAAGGTGAACCAGAGATTGCAATGCATGTTTATCTAACTAATGTTGTTTAGGGATTTAACCTTATAGAGGGTTTTTCTGAACTTGAAAGTGCAAACAGTTCTTTAGGATCGAGTCTCAATGTTGTAGTCATGGAAACCTTTTGCTTCTTGACACTATCTTCTTCTATGGGAATCTTTGTAGATTCTACTTGCCTCTTTAGAGAGGGAACTTGTTGTATAATTCACCCAGTCCCACTGGCACTAGTTCCACTACCAGACCTAGTAGCAGTAGATTTACCAATCCCACTCGTGGCACTAGATGTTCTTGTGGGCATAGTGGTTCCTAATGAATCTAATGGGTCCACTCCAAATCCAACCCCAATGCCTACACCATGATCAGGTTTTTCTATGACAATTAGAATCTAGATACATTCTCTTGTGGGACCCAAACCACCACCTTTATAACCCATTTTTCTACAATAGTTGCCCCTTTTCTATATACCTGTTTCTAGTATTTGTTGACTCCTCTATGACTCAGAGTAAATGCAATTGTTGGATTATCATCCACACTGTCTGGATCACTGTCGTATGCCATGGTAGGATGCTCCAAATTCCACAATTTTATAAACTCTATATCCTCCTCTATTTCATCCATATCTACACTGATCTTTGGTTCACCAAGATCCTTCCTCATAGTCCAAAAATCATTGATTTTCATTGGAGTCCATTTTCTATAATTACATTCTTCTTCTATTTTCATTGGTATTTTTTTTCTTGATGGATGACCACCTTTTTCTTAGAAATTGTAGGACATTCTAGGATGTAGAATGCCTTGGTTTATTGATGTCATAATTAGTGATGACAACTATTCAACTGAAATTTTTTCCTCGGTGGAAACTTTCTCCATCTCTTTTGTAACGTCATCCCAACTATCCTTGTTTTTCAACTTCTCTAGCAATAGTTTACTTTCATGTTGAAATAAGTTTGCAGATTTCTTATTATCAACAAGTATTATTTGAATAATGTTGAGTAGATCAGACTTCCAGTACCACTCTATATTAAATTATAAAAATTATAAAAATAATTTTGCCACTTTGAATGCTTTTCTCTCAAATGTTGACCCTCCAATTGAGAAAGGTAAGGAAGGGAATATGCTCTTCTTTGAATAGAGATTGAAGATTCTATCTGATCTCTCAAGTTTTAGTACATATTCTACTGCAAACACACTATCTTTCACATGCATTGGAAGTTTGTGGGGTTGTAGTTATAATCCATAAAAACTTAGGACAGTGTATTCCTCCACTAAGTACCAGTCAACCAATTGAATTGTGCTTCCAAGTTGGATGCAATCCCTACATGAAGCATACAATCTGGGCATTGTAGTGCTTGTTATTTTTTGTATAATGGTGCCAAAAATAAACCTACAAAATTACTGTAATTCCTTCTGTTATCATACATCCTTATCTGAGGTGTCCGGTTATTTATTAGAGTACCTGTCGGTCTTGTCCCTCTCTAAATTTCAAGCTTGTTGTTGTTGCTCATCAATATTGTAGCATGCTTGGATAGCAGAAGATAGAACAATTAGGTTATGAACCTAAATGTCTTAGAATTTCTTATTTTAATCAATGCTAATTGTTCTTGCATTGATTGAACCACGTTTCCAATAAAATTATATCTTACTTGTTCATTCACATAATGGATATCCCAAATCAATTGAAGAATGCTGACACCCACTTCCCTATTGTTTTCCAGTCCCAGGAAAAATGCTAGCAAGGATATAGTCTCCTAAACTCATGGCACAAAAATGTTAAAATTAGGAGGCTTATGGTTCTCACCCAATGAATCATTTTTCTCTACAACTATTAGACCCTTTACAAATGAATCTTTTTTGATTGGTGTGACTACCTCATATTTGTCTTCCAGGAATCCAAGGTCAATATGGACATTACAGTTTTGTCAGTCAAACCTTAGGTTTAGAAAATTGAGAAATTCTTCCTAGGTTATTGATAAAATTTCTTTGTGATTATTTTTATTCACATTTGATTTTCTTTCTTCATAATAATTTTTGGCACAATTCAAAACAATTTATGGGAAATGGAAAACTTCCAGTAACAACATGCAACCCAAACGTACATCCCACAAAGCAACTTTATTCATTTTTGCACCTATCGCTAGATTAAATTTTATAAATTCAGATCTCTTTGGCCCAGTTGCCTTACTGCACAATGTATGTTTAATTGATATAACTCTCCTTTAACCATCAATAGTAGGATCATAAACATCATGATACTCATCATGAAACCAGGGATTTCTACTAGTTTTCTAAAGTCTATTAAAGTTTTCCCATCTTCTTTCCCTTGGCCTTGAGTTTTCACTTTCCCCATTGTTCGCATAGTGGTTCCTGATGAATCTAATGGGTCCACTCCAAATCCAACCCCAACACCTACACCATGATCATGTTTTTCTATGACAATTGGAATCTAGATACCTTCTCCTATGGGACCCAAACCACCACCTTTATAACCCATTTTTCCACAATAGTTTCCCCTTTTCTATATACTTGTTTCTAGTATTCGTTGACTCCTCTATGACTCAGAGTAAATGCAATTGTTGGATTATCATCCACACTGTTTGGATCACTGTCGTACACCATGGTAGGATGCTCCAAATTCAACAATTTAATAAACTCTATATCCTCCTCTATTTCATCCATATCTCCACTAGTCTTTGGTTCACCAAGATCCTTTCTCATACTCTAAAAATCATTGATTTTCATTGGAGTCCATTTTCTATAATTACATTCTTCTTCTATTTTCATTGGTATTTTTTTGTTTGATGGATGACCACCTTTTTCTTAGAAATTGTAGGACATTCTAGGATGTACAATGCCCTGGTTTATTGATGTCATAATTAGTGATGACAACTGTTCAACTAAAATTTTTTCCTCGGTGGAAACTTTCTCCATCTTTTTTGTAACATCATCCCAACTATCCTTGTTTTTCAACTTCACTAGCAATAGTTTACTTTCATGTTGAAATAAGTTTGCAGAGTTCTTATTATCAACAAGTATTATTTGAATAACGTTGAGTATATTAGACTTCCAGTACCACTCTATATTAAATTAAAAAAATTATAAAAATAATTTTTCCATTTTGAATGCCTTTCTCTCAAATGTTAACCCTCCAATTGAGAAAGGTAAGGAAGGGAATATGCTCTTCTTTGACTAGAGATCAAAGATTCTATCTAATCTCTCAAGTTGTAGTACATATTCTACTGCAAATACACTATCTTTCACATGCATTAGAAGTTTGTGGGGTTGTAGTTATAATCCATAAAAATTTAGCATAGTGTATTATTCCATTAAGTACCAGTAAACCAATTGAATTGTGCTTCCAAGTTGGATGCAATCCCTACATGAAGCATACAATCTAGGCATTGTAGTGCTTGTTATTTTTTTGTACAATGGTGCCAAAAATAAACCCAAGAAATTACTGTAATTCCTTCTGTTACCGTAAATCCTTATCTGAGATGTCTGGTTATATATTGGAGTACCTGTCGGTCTTGTCCCTCTCTAAATTTAAAGCTTTTTATTGTTTCTCATCAATATTGTAGCATGCTTGGCTAGCAGAAGATCAAACAATTAGGTTGTGAACCTAAATGTCTTAGAATTTCTTATTTTAATCAATGCTAATTGTTCTTGCATTTATTGAACCATGTGTACAATAAAATTATATCTTACTTGTTCATGCACACAAGGGATATCCCAAATAAATTGAAGAATGCTGACACCCACTTCCCTATTGTTTTCCAGTCCCAGGAAAAATTCTAGCGAGGATATAGTCTCCTGAACCCATGGCACAAAAATGTTAAAATCAGAAGGAGGCTTATGGTTCTCACCCAATGAATCATTTTCCTCTGCAGCTATTAGACCCTTTACAAATTAATCTTTTTTTTTTGGCATGACTACCTCATATTTGTCTTCCTGCAATCCAAGGTCAATATAGACACTATAGTTTTGTCGATCAAACCCTAGGTCTAGAAAACTGAGAAATTCTTCCTAGGTTATTGATACAATTTCTTTGTGATTATTTTTATTCACATTTGATTTTCTTTCTTCATCATAATTTTTTGCACAATTCAAGACAATTTATGGGAAATGGAAAACTTTGGGTAACAACATGCAACCCAAATGTACATCCCACAAAGCAACTTTATTCATTTTTGCACCTATCGCTAGATTAAATTTTATAAATTCAAACCTCTTTGGCCCAGTTGCCTTACTGCACAATGTATGTTTAATTGATATAACTCTCCTTTAACCATCAATAGTAGGATCATAAACATCATGATACTCATCATGAAACCAAGTTTTCCTACTAGTTTTCTATAGTCTATTTAAGTTTTCCCATCTTCTTTCCCTTGGCCTTGAGTTTTCACTTTTCCCATTGTTCTTCGGAAGAATGAAAAAACATAGAATCACAGATATTTACTAAAAAAATCATGAATAATAACTAACTCAATAAGAAAGCCCCAATTTAAGAAAACCCTAACTATACATGCAAGATTTAAAATTTCAAAATCAAGTTAAACAAAATTTTTGACATTAGAAAATCGGAATGCATCAGGCTAGATTTCTTACCAAAAATTATATTTTGAAATCTGGATAGATAGAAGTTAGAATGGCTAAAGGCTCTCACAAATTACAGTCTCAAAATCTTTGGTGATGGTTTAATAGTTCTTTGTAGCTCTGCTACTACGAACCTACAATTCGATAGGTTTTTAAAAGGAAATGTTAAAAAGCTTTCATTAAAACATAAATATAACAAATTAAATGAATATTACACATTTCACGTGTCACATTTTTGGAATGAATTAAATGAGTATTTTAATTAAAAATGCATATAAATTAAATGTTGATTACACGTGTCATGTTTTCGGAGTGATTTTTTAGAAAAGGTCTTTGAAAACCATAGTACTTTTGAAATACAACTCCAACCGTTCATCTCTCGTAATCCAATGATTATTACAATTTTAAAATATTAATAACACATAACAAAGTAAATCAACTAAAAATATTAATAGCATAAGATTGTTAGATTTTCTTTTAAGATAGGTGGATCATTGAAGATTCTTTCACGTATCACATTTGCACATCGATTTAAATGAATATTAAATAAAAAATGTGTACAAATTAAATTTTAATTAAACATGTCACATTTCTGGGGTGAGTTTTCAAAAAAGGTCTTTGAAACCCATAGTACTTCCAAAATAAATTCCAATCGTTCATCTCTCGTAATCCAACGATTGTTACAATTTTAAAATATTAATAATTTAATACACACTAATGAATATAACCATTAAATGATAAAGTTTGGAAACATTTAATTATGACATGAAACAAAAGTGCAACGCAAATATTTTATATTACATTAGGAAAAATTCCATTACAAATTTACAATTCAACGATGCCCATAGGCCATATCTATTAACGATTCTTATAATCAAAACAAAAAAGGAAAGCACTTCAAATTTCTTAAAACATTTTAATATTTTTCACAGGGATAGGGATAGAGGGAGACATAGTCAGGGACTATATGGCTCGGGCTCCCATCCTACTGTGTGGAACTTTGAAGAGAGGATAATCTCAGAGAATTCTTCTAGCCATCGATAGTCCTTGGTTTCCTCTAGTAGGTGCCACTTCTAGAGGAAATCCCTCCCAATATATACCCACTTCTGATGATGTGTGAGCTTCTCAACATCAAGGTTCAGTAGAAATGGTTGTCTGGGAAGATTTTCTCCTAGTTTTAGAATCCTAGGCAAATCATTTTCCGAAGGAATTCCAAACCCAATTTCTGCAAACATGACAACACTCACATCATCGCCCAGGTACTCTTTTATGAAAACTTTCCTCTGAAGAACAAGAATATCCACCTTTCCCCCCCATGTCCAATAGAGATGACAAGAACCAATAAAAAATGTCGGTGTTAACTCTATACCTATTTTCACTCTCCAAAAATTCACGTCCTAGCACCATCCTTATAGCCTCCTTGGTGAAGGCTCCCAACTCCATAGAAACAAATGCAAGGATTGGGTCTATGACTAGGCCCAAAAAGGCCTTCTAATCCTCCAAGGAAATGCATCTTATTTGAATTGGAGTTTCCATTGAAAATCAAACTGATATTAGTATTCTAATTTATGAAAAAAATCAAAGAGAACCTAGCACTCATAAACTATTTTCACAAATCTGCTTTCGCAATCATAAATTAATGAGCGTAGATAAACTATTTATAAGCCTTGATTGGAATTGTTTCTCTCCCCTAAAGATCTAATTAATTTGCACGTTAAATGTTAACTGTCCTTAAAAAATCTCCAAATCTTTCATTTTTGATGGAACAGTGGGTGAAATTGGAAACAACACTTATGATAAGACATTTGCTATTTTGGGAATAATGAAGGTCGAAAGGATTGCATCACGTAGGTGGACATAAAAATTATTTATTATAAAAAAACTTTAAACCTATCCCACTCCGCATAAACAATAAGAAAAGTACACTAGCTGCAACAGGAAATCAAGATTTACCATTGATGTAAGATCATCGAATAGTCAGAAAACAATGTCCTTAGATGACATGATGTTTTCATTTAAGCGTTGACATTAAGGCATTATTCTATCAATATAATTAATACATATCTGTCATTGAAAATTGAAAGGCTCCATCTAAGAATCCAATAACTGATATTACTTTAATTGATATCTACTCATCGCCATTAATCAATATTTCTATCTAATATTACTGAAGATTGCCAAAAGAATTCTACTTTTTTAATGTCAGACAATGAGGTCACAGATTCACACATCTGTTGGATTACAACATATCAATGGACAAAGGTGAATTTTTGACCTATTATTGGTCTTCATAATCTTTATGCCAACTCTCAGCGGAATCATGACACATGGTATTATTGATCATGGGCTTATTGGTACGATCAATCATACCACTTGCCATGATTCCATCAAGAGTTTACTGTAAAGATTATGAAGACCAACAATAGGCCATAAATTCACCTTTGGTGAATTAAGATCAATTGGTGATGTCATAGTGATGGGACCTGATGCAACTTCACCATCAAATTAGAACCATTGGATTAAGAGAGATGAACGGTGGAAGGTGCATTTTAGAAGAAATGTGGTGACATAACTCCTTTACTAAAAACTCTTTCTGGAATCATCACACGTATCATTCTTTGAGAATGAAAACTTAGGAGAATGAAAATTTAATAATTATTTTTTATTATTAAATCGCCATACCAACTATACAACTATTATATTAAATCGCCATGTTTATATGTATTTTGAAAAACATTCACCATGACAAATAAATTAATTACAATATTTGGAAAATAATTTTGCCATAATTTATCAGTATAAGGAAGTCTGATTCACCAATTAAATTAATAATTTTTGTATTAAAATCATTTTTTGTCTCCATATTTTTATAAAAATTGTATACGTTATTAAAAAATTCACCACCAAATATCCATAATTTGAAACACAATTCGCCATCAATTTTAAAAAATTTCCCTCCAAAAATACTGTGATTCACCACAATTTAATACTTTTTGGGAGGGGGGGATTTCTTAAAGTTATCCCCGCTATTGATGACTCTTCTTTCTTTTCCTTTTTTTTCTTTTGGTTTTCTCTTCCTCTATCTTGTGTTCTATCTTATCTTCTTCCTTCTATTCTTCCTACCTACTCTCTATCTTATCATTTTCTTTTTGCATTTTTTGATCCTTTTGTACTGTGGTGTCCTTGGTAGAAGGTGCCTCAGTGTTCTATTCTATTTTAGGCTCGGTGGCCTCATTCTCCTTAGTTTCTCCTTGTTCTTTTTCTATAGGCAGTTTAGTTCCCTTCTCTTCTGTATCAGATTCCATATTAGATATTCCAATATCAACATCTAAGTACTCGTTGAATTGTTCTAGAACTTCTTCTAATAGTTTTTCATCAGCAAAATCAACTGTATCCATTTTTTCACTTTATGTGTACTTTTCTTAGTCATTACATCTTCATCTTCTACAATTTTTTTGGCTGGGTCCTCCTCTGTAATATCTTCAATCAAAATTTCTTCTTTATCTAATGAAAGGTTAATACGATCTGCCTTAATTTTCTCTTTGGTATCTTGATCTTTTCTTGTCTTATCTTCCATGTAAATAGAAATAAGTTTTCTCCATTGGATATCGATCTCTTATTGTACTTTCTCTAATTCTCTACTCATGATCCTTAAATATCTACCTTTGATAAGAAAATATTTAGAGTAGGTTTTCATTTTCTCATACATCTCAGTTACAGACATAGTAGGTTTTGTTAGAATTAGGGATCTCTCACTCCTTTACTTTTCAAAGTTCAATGCAATCTTCCATCTAACATAATTTTTTATAATAATTAAGTAGGTAGATGGTTGACAACTTCAATTGGTGCACGTTTAAACTTGTTCAAAGTAAAATCAACTGTCTCTTTTATCTTAGTTTTACCTTCATCATTTTGGGGGATACTTCATGTATATAATTCCAGAGATTCCTCCATTCTTCTTAAGTAACTCAAGTGACTCATCTAGAGTCATTTGTATTCCACTTGAGCTTATATTCTTATTTTTTCTTAGGTTTGCAGTGTTTTTCTCACTAAATTATTTCAAGTTTGATTTCCTCCTTGTTTGAATTGTATCTTTCTTACATCTCACATTTATTTTACCTATTGCCTCATCTTCTTTTAATTTCATTTTTGCTCCTGGTGTAACTGTAGACCGTGTGTTTGGTCTGGTTGTCTCAGCACTCTGGGAGGCTGTCATTTCTAGTGGATCATTCCCTTTTGTGTCAGAAGATTCATCCTCATCTATTTCATCATCAACTCTGAAGTCCTTTTATAAATTTTCAATCATTTTGTCTATCCTCCTTTGCACTTTAGGTATTAGGATTTCTTGTTTTCTCTTCTCTTTAATCTCTTCATAGGTTCCATACCTTTTGGCTCTTTTTTCAGGAGGTTTGGATAACAAAGATTCTATTTGTTGAATTATATTGTATGTGTCCATCTCGTATCTCATAGATTATATCTATAATATTCTAGGTTCAACTGCCTTTATGATACATGCTTCGGTGTCCACTTCAAAACATATGGTCTCATTATAATTTTCAACCAATTAAGGTGATATCCTAAACTTATTATTCATCTTATCTTGAAAATTAAGTAAATAATAATTCATAATCATATCAAGATCTTCACCTAGATGTAGAATGTAATCATTTATTTGATATATGATAGGTTTCTCATTTCTCCACGTAAAATTACCGATAGATGGGAAGAAATTCATAAAATAGAAATATATGAATACTAGTAATGATCCAAGCTTCAAAGTGTTTTTCTTTTCTTTACCAATGGTATTCATTTTTTCTTCCAATTGCTTCAAAAAAATCTCACAGATGTCAATCTTCATGTGGACTTCCTTACAATTTCGTATGCCAAATCTGTAGCTCCACATGGTATGCTATCAACCCTAGTTGAAGATTGAAATACTCAATAGGATATCACATTATATACAAATATTACTATAGGGTCTTCAATAGTGGAAGTCTTCAGACCTCTCCCATATTAATTTTCTTTGGTTAGTTCACTCAATTTGATCTTCTCAATTTTCCTTAGAGCCTTTGACTTGTCACCAATTGGGTAACCAGTTATGATGTGTAAAACATCTTTTGTGATCTTCACTAGTTGGTCAATCCACATGAATTGGTCATCGAATTCGATAAGGACGATTCTTATCCATTCTCTTTTAAATAATTATAGTAAATGAAGGGAATGAGTCAAACTCTTTGACTCCAGATGAACATGGCCATCTTTCATGTTTCTTTTCACACAAAAATTATGAAATGACATATCAATCTTAGCTATGCATATTTCATCAACTTTTCAATGGATGAATTCTTTCACATCTTTGATAAATATAACCCTTACTAGCATTTATGTTAGGGCTCCCACCTTATCAGGTTGTACTGCTATCACTGGAGATAGCTTATACTTAGATTTTATGGGTTCAACGTTCTCTACAACAACAAGGTTCTCAAGCTTAGGTGTTATCTTTTCAAATTCTCTATTAAATTGTCTTAGGGATTCATGTTTCTTGGTTCTCTTTATAGATTTCTCTATATGGCTGGGTCTATTTATAGATTTCTCTAGGTTTTAGGATTTCCAATGTTTATAAAATAATAATAAATGCTTTACTGATCCCTTTTACTAATTACCTTTACTTACTTCTTATCGAATGATGCAAAATATGAATTTAACAATATGTATCCGAATGCATCTAAATATTCTAATTTGAATCTCTTAAAAATGCTAGGAACCAATTTAAGATTTAAATGTTTTCTTTGCAGTTCCTATACATACCTTATGATTGATTAGGTAGAGTCAGTTGAACCCGATCCAGATAATGTGGTGCCTTAAACATTCTTGAATGATGTTCCATCTTCCATGGTCTTTCTCTTTCATGACCTATTCATCTCCTCTCTCATCTTATCAACATTTACATGTTGTTTCTAAGATGTCTCTTCCTCTATTATTGTTTTCTGTTTGTACATGCACTATTTGGAAAGGTGACCTATCTTGTGACAATGGAAACATGTCATTTTTGGGTTTCTCCAAGATCTCCTATTTTTTTTCTGTTATGTAGTAACATATAATTTTGAATAATGTGTCCATACCTTCCATAGACTAAACATGATATCCTTGTCTTGTAGTCCCATGGTATAGATGTATTCTATCAGTTATTTTGCATGTTCTGTCAGTTTGGTACCCATTTGTCATTTCTCGTAGGTAATGTGCATTCCTCATATTTGTGACCATACATGTTGCAAGTACTGTAGTATCTATCAAAAAAATTCTTCCTTATGTTGGTTACAGTTCTTGATCTGCATTCAAAAGCTTGGTGCCCATAGTTATTGTAGTTATACCAATACCCATCAAACTTAGGTGAGCTCGATGAGTTACATTTCCCATAGTGGTAACAACTAGGATTTTTTGTCTTCAATGGGGTAGAAGTGTCTTGATTTTCAGCTTGCTTAGACGATTCTCCTTTCTCAGTAGTCCTCTCACTATTGAATCCAAGTCCAATTTTTTTCTTTCAGTTGTTTCTGACCTTTCATCTATGCATCCAATGATCTTAGTGCTTCATCACTTCTCTTTAGTACCTCATTGGCTTATTTTTCATATTTTAGCTCACTAGCCAATCTTTCAATATCCCAGTTCAGTGCTTGATTCTCAAACTCTTTCTCAGCTATTTGAGTTTCAAACTTTATTTTATTTTCTTCAGCTAATTTTAGTGCATTTCCAACTACTCTCTTACAGTCAAGTATCTGATTGATTCTTAATTTTTGTGCCTCTTGTTCTCTCTTTACTTACTTCAGTTGCTCAGTGAGTGTCTTGTTCTTTTCAAAGAATTTGGCAATGGTCAATTCAGATTCATCACTCTAACTACCTTTAGATGTTGTCTCAACATTATCAACATGTTCTTGTGTGGATTTAAGTTCACTACACAACTTCTTTCTCAGTCTCAAGGACTTTTCTAACTATCTTTATCAGATCTTCAATCACCTTTTGTGCATTTTCTAGTTCAAACTCAAGACTATCAATCTTCTTAGATTTCTTGTAACTTTCCATAGCCATGATCTTTCCTCTTAAGTGGTTAAACCCTTTTCTCAAGAGACTAGGTCTGATAGCAATTGTTAGTATAGTTGGAATAACTTAGGAAAGTTATGTACTGAGATGGGAGGGGTGAATCAATACCCTTAAACATTGTAACCATTTAGACTGATCAAATATCAAGTTAAATACAATTCATAAAATAAACATAAACTAAATATTATAAACCATAAAATATGCAACACATAATAGATAGATTTTTTGTCACACTTAAATCCTTTGTTAGAGGAAAAAACCGAGAAACATTATACAAGATTATTTAGGGGCTCCATAAATTCAGCTTTTACATGAGTCACATTGATGGAAATCATCTTGACCTCCAATTTGTCCTTAGGTACTTTATCCATTTTCCTATTAAAATTTCCTCTAGTTTTCTTTATCAAACCAATATCCACCCCCTACCCCTTTTCCTCATTAATCTCTAAATCAACGACCAATCTATCTTGATGGATATTATCCAATTTATTAACCATAGTGTTTATAGTCTAATTTATTTTATTCATAAATTTATATCTTACAGTAACAATATAATGAAGATTATCATTTATTTTGTTCATCTTCCCTTCAAAATCCCAAAATCTCTCATCATAATTGTTAAGGCCTTGAAATATCACCCTAACTCAGGCATTAGGGCATACTAATATCTTATGGTAACAATGAAAACCTTCCTGAGTTGTGGGTAGACTCTGATTAAGAAGGAATCTCTGGATTCTAGGCCAATTCCTATAAGATTTGGAATATCACCTATGACTGATTCATTGATTGGGAAAAGGGACAACTTTAAAACTGAATAAATAAAATGCAAGGTGATACACGAAATTGGATTCAGACTAATCAGAACTTCAAACCAACATCCACAAGACACACACTACTAAAAATTGCAGTAAACATTAACTATTCAACGTTTAGGTTGACCTAAACACCCACTATTAGGGTTTGCACCATAAACAAGGATAATCTACCAACAAACATATAGAATCTGTAAAAGGTTATACTTTGATAACTTATGGAAGGAATTGGAGTAATTCACTAATCTATGTTGCAAAAAACATTACACTTATATGCAGAAAAGTTGAAAAGGATTGATATCAAAACTCAGATTATATGTGAATAATGGGGAACTTGCTTTATTTTATTCAAAATCTGCGAATGGTTACATGCCAAGATACAAAACATGCCAAGGAATAAGTTACATTCACTTGAACACAATATTGCATCAAACTGAACCTATGGTTACAAAATGTATGAAAAAGGCACAAAGGAACAAATATGTTCAGAAAACCACCTTCTCTCTCAATTTTGAACCCCTATGGTTACAAAATGTATGAAAAACACACAAAGGAACAAATATGTTAATAAAACCACCTTCTCTCTCAATTTTGAACCCCTATGGTTACAAAATGTATGAAAAAGGCACAAAGGAACACTTATATTCATAAAACTACCTTCTCTCTCAATTCTAAACCCCTAAAACTGACTAGGAAGTTTAGATATATACCTCCTCAAGGCCAATTTTTAAAATACAATATCGTCCAAAAAGATCTCCAAAACCCTCCAAATCATCTAGAAAACCCTAAATAATAGGAATAATTCATGCCTTAATACATGCCCCTAATGTTGGTATTTTAAAACATACATCTTTTAAACACATTACCATCATATATCAACAAATCTATAATCAAAACCTAAAAATCATCAACCCCCTAAAAGATAAAACCCTAGCCCCATCACATATAACCCAAGACATGCATAAAGCTGACAAAATAACCCCTAAGGTCAAGATGACTGATACCTATCCAATCAACCACTCTCCAAAAAATATAAACATCTCCATCAACTAGGTGGCTATTGTGGCACTTGGAATTCATGATTCTGACTTTCATGCACTTCAATGTTTAATGCCTATCAGCGGATTCCAAAGTTTTATCAAAACTTGGTATTTCTATGGGTCTTGGCATTGCATTTGTAATTGGGAAAAATATGAGGGTTTAAAAACCTAATCTATGGCACCTTTTTTCTAAGATTATATCATTTTCATGGCTTCTTCCTGCTTCCCTGTGCTCATGTTTTTGATTTGGAGTTCATCTCTGTGAAATGAGAGTTGAGTTGTTTCTTCGAAACTTCACATTATTGCTTTCTGGCTGGAATATAGTGTTACCTATGTGATTTTGGTGTAACACCAAACCTTGCTTTCCCACCCTAATCTCTAGTAGGGTTAAATTTTCCCCTTCCCTTTTCCAATTAGGGTTATTCACTACCCCTAACCTTCAAGGATACTTTCCAAAAGATCCTACTCTGATTCAGTTTGGGTACACCAAAAAAAAAATGAAACTACACATCATTAGTCATAATGCTCTTCTTGCTCAATCACAACACTTTGATCTTCAGTTGATCAAGACAACTTTTCTATGGAGAGATAGTCCATAAGAATGTGAATTGGATCAAATCCAATGTCCACAAACTCATTTGGAAAAGGAACCTTCAATGAGTTCCAAGAACTAAGCTAAATTGACCCCAAATAGGGATACAAGCAATTAGGCCTATTTTGAGGGAAAACTCAAATAACTTGTAAAACTTCTTAAAAATTTAGAAAACTAGCAATATATGTTGACACAATTTATCAATAACCTAAGGATTTTCTAGGTCTTGGCTTCCAGAAGTGTTTGTACAATATTTCTTACAATTAAGCCTAAAAATTAGGGTTTCTAAGCAATTATACTATCTGCACGTATAAATGGTTTTATTGTCCATCAAATCATCTTACCCAAACTTCTCCTCCAAGTTAGGGCTCTTCCATTCACCCTAAAATAACCCCACAATCACTGATTGAAGAAATGAATTCTTTGAATCCCTCAAACTTTCTCTACAAATGCTTTTGACCCCTAGCCATGTATCTCTGGCTCGCCTAGGGAAGCACCTTAAAAATGTCTCCCATGCTTTCCAGGGTCCCTCCTTTACTGTACAAAATTTACATGGATACACCTTCCAAATCCCAAAGGCCCCTGCAAGTTCCATGGTGGTAAGTAGACTTATGACCCCATTTTCACAAGATGACTGATTTAGGCCAGCGACTAGCCAGAAACCAAAATAAATTACAAAAGAAACTAAAAATATGAAAAATAGAAGGCCACCTCCACAAAAAATCCTAAAACATGCTACACTAACATAAAAAAAGCTACATTAGATGATTCAATCCATCTCAATACCAAATTCTCAGAAAATACTCAAACTGTAACTATTTTTGAATTACACAGTCCGTACACTTTCTGACACAATGAATCCAACCCTTCACTAAGGTCAAGGATGGCCTTAATTAGTTGAAAAAAACCCAAAAACAATGGTTTCAGACATTTACAAAAGTAATTTCTCCAAGTTGTAATTATGCAACAAATGTTGTCAATGACAACATTGACAACTTTTACATCTTTTTGGATATGCTATCCAAACTTGGTCAAAAGCCCACAAATTTTGCCCAAATTCCTATATAAGGTGTGATCATATAAAATAGGACCTCAAATACCTTGCTTGATCATTTTTACACTAAATTTTATAAAGCACCCTAATTGACCTAATGTTGACCATCCTATAAAATAAGGTCACTAGGAACCTATTAAGGCCTCCTAAACTCATAGACTTCACACTAGGACTTGTTTAGTCCCCTTATTGCACTAGTTGTTTGGCTAAAACCACTACAAGCCAAAAATAATATAGAAGGCCCAGGTTCCTTTCTAGCCCTACCGAGGTGCTCCTGCACCATACTCCCCCACAACGGAAAGTTATGTCACTCCTGTAGACAATAAATATTCAGAAATGCCCATCTTTTTGAAGTCTACTTCTGCAATCCATGTGGCCTCTGATTTAGTTTTATGCTTCCACTAGATTAGGTGTTCCATGTACACCTTTTTCCTTGTAGTCTTCTTGACTCTTGAGTCAAGAACTTTGTTAGCTTCCAACTGTGGCTTTGGAGGTAATACAATAGTCTCAACATCACCACTAACCCCTTGGCTATCTTGACCATTCTCTACTAACTTCCCTTTGAATTGGATCAAGTCTTGTACATTGAACACCAGAGATATGCTCAAATCTAATGGTAAGTCAATTTTATAAGAATTAGCCCCATATTTGGCTAGGAATTTGCAAGGTCCCACCCTCTTCATCTACAATTTTCTAGTGACACCCTTCTGTAACTAAGATTTATTCAAATGAACTATCACATAGTCACCTACCTCAAACTGGTTGTCTTTCCTTTTTTCATCAACTTTGGCCTTCAACTTTTGTTGACTGTCTTGGATTGTCTTCTTGACTTGATCTTGTATCTCCTTCATAGTGTGCGTGAATTCCTCAGCATGCCCAGTCTTGTACTCCATGCCTCCAAGATCCCTAAGTTCACACACACCCATTGGGTGCATCCCATAAAAAATCTAAAATGGGCTTCTCCTCAATAGATTACCCAACACTCTACTGACCACCTCAGTTTGGCGAAAAGTATGAGGGTGGTAAGCTGAACCAAAATAAATATTGGTACCCAATCTAGTCCACAATGTCCTCCAAAAATGGCTCATGAATTTCACATCCCTATCTGATACTATGATAATGGGAAGACCATGGATCCTCACAACCTCCTTAAAGAAAAAATAGGCTATGTGGCTAGCATCATTAGTAGTCTTATAGGGTATGAAATGACCCATCTTACTAAAACTGTCAACCACTACATAAATGATATCATATCCTTGTTTGGTTTTGGGTAGACCTACTATGAATTCCATGCTCACACACTCCCATGGTCGGTTAGAGACTGGTAAGGGCTGATATAACCCTGCATTATTGATTCTTCCTTTGGGTTTCATGCATACAACACATTGCTCCATGTATTTGGTAACATCTCTTACCAGCGTTGGCTAATGTTAGAACCTTTGCACAAGCTCTAAGGTTTTGTTCATACCAAAGTGACCACTTAAACACCCGTTGTGTTTCTCTGGTATGAGATTCATTCTCATAGAGCCTCTTGTCACGCATAACTAGTTACCCCTTAATAACAATCCATTCTGCAAAATAAACTCTGAGAATTTGCTATGGAAATGGTTCTGAAAGTCAACACACACCTTTTATGCTTCCCCAAAGTCCTCATCTGCCTTGTAGAGATCTCTGAAACTATCAATGCCAATAGTATTCAATTAGACTTCTTGGACTATTAGCAACTACCTACTTAGTGCTTTTGCAACCTTGTTGAGCTGCCCTTTCTTGTGGTTTATTGTAAAGGTAAATGCTTGTAAATACTCCATCCATTTCAAATGCCTATTGTTTAGTTTCTCCTGAGTATTAATGTAACTAAGGGCTTGGTTGTGAATTAACACCAAAAATTCTTTGGGAAATAGATAGTGCCTCCATTTCCTAAGGGACTAAACTAAATCATATAGTTATAAGTCATAAGAAGAGTATTTCTTCTTAGCCTCATTCAATTTCTCACTAAAGAATGCAATCGGCCTACCATTTTGACTCAATATACCCCCTACTACCATTCCACTAGCATCACACTCAATGGTAAAAAATTTCTCAAAGCTTGGCAACTGTAGGATGGTTTGAGTTGCTACTTGGTTTTTCAAAAACTCAAAAGCTTTCTCTACTTCTAAGGTCCATCTAAAATTAGCTTTGGTATCTATCAAAGGAGTACAAATACCACTAAAGTTCTTGATAAATTTTCTATAAAACTATGATAAGTCATGGAAGCTTCTTACCTTAGTTGTTGTGGTGGGTGGAGGCCAGTTTAGGATAGCTATCACTTTGTCTTGGTCCATCTTCAAAGACCCTTTGGATGCTACAAAACCCAAGTATACTAGTTATTTCTTGAAGAACTCACACTTTTCAAGGTTGATATCCAATTTTTGTTGATGTAATCTCTGCAACACTGCTTCTACATGCATGATATGCTCCTCCTTTGTCTTGATAAATATCAGTATATCATCAAGATATACAACTACAAACTTTCCTGTGAATTCCTTGAGCACTTCATTCATGAGCCTCATGAATGTGCTCAGATAATTTGAGAGACAAAATGGCATTACAATCCATTCATATAACCCATCTGTGGTCTTGAATATCATTTTCCATTCATCCCCTTCTTTCACCCTAATTTGGTGATACCCACTCTTTAAATCCAGCTTGGTAAAGTACATTGCCCCTCCAAGGCAGTCCATGAGATCATCAATCCTAGGTATGGGGAACCTATACCTTATTTTTATTATGTTTATAGCCCTTGAATCTATGCAAATTCTCCATTTTACCCCCTTCTTGGATGCCAACAGAACTGAGACTGCACATGGTCTTATACTCTTCTTTATCAAGCCTTTATCCAAGAGTTCTTGCACTTGCCTTGCCACTTCCAAATTCTAATCAGGGGTTAACTTGTATGCTGCCTTGTTAGGCAGAGATGCACCAGGGAAAAAATTTATCTGATGACTTACTACTCTTCTAGGAGGTCAGGTAGTAGGAGTTCCTTCACTCACTATGTCTTTGTACTTCTCAAGCAATGTATGTGTCTCTAATGACAATGGCTCCTTGACTGGTTTTTCTTCCTCCTTAGGTATGATCACAATAACATGCCCTTCTTTCCCATCTTCCTTGAGATTCCTTAAAAAATACTTTCCACTACACAACATGACATTAGGAGTCTTAGACTGTGTCTCTTCATCTTCTAGCAAAGAATGAATCTTGAATGTTCTACCTCCTTTCTTGAATGTTATAGAATTCTCCTTTCTATCATATACTGCCCCATTCTCAAATTTCCAAGGCCTTCCTAACAGAAAATGTCAAGAATCCATTGGTAGGATGTCACACAAGAGTTTATCCTTATACCTTGCTATGGAGAATCACACTCATGTCTTCTCATTCACCAGTACACTTTGGCCTTTGTTGTGTCATGTCACCTTGTAGGGATTGACATGGGGTGCTTTGGTCAACCCTAGTTTGTTGACTACTTGCTAGATATAATATTATCAGTGGAGCTAGAATCCACTATCACTTTACCAACCTTGCCAAGGATCTTACATCTTATCCCAAACAAATCCCTCCTATGCTTAGGCTCATCTTTACTTGGTTGCCTTACCAATACCCTTCTAAACATTAAGTTTTCACCCATCTCTGAATCTAAATGGTCAATCTAAGGTTCTTTGACACTTGAGGTGTCTTCATGGGCATATGTTTTTCTTTTATCACTATTTGAAGTAGTAGGCTTGTCAGGGAAACTATATGCTAGATAGCCTAATTGACCACAGTTGTAACACTTCATACTCACAAAGTATGAGTTACTTCTACCTCCTCTTCCTCTACTAGAACCTCCTTGATTGCACTTGCCTTTGTTAAATTCCCCTCTTGGAGTTCTTTCAGTATTATGCTCTGTCAGCTTGTTCTCTCCTTATGACCTTTTCTCATTGCATCTTCCTTTATAGCCTCCTCTTTGACCCCTTTGGTATCTTCCTCTACATTTGTTTTTCTTGAAGTTATAATCACCCTTCTTTCTATTCTTTTCTTCCACTCTTAGGGCCAATTGATGACACCTTTGAACTGTGGTTCGTGTCCACAAACTGATTTCTTCTTGGGTGTTCCATTTCAATCCACCCAAGTACCTAGCAACTTTGATTGATTCCTCTTTGTCTTTCTTAGATATAAGACACAATATTCATAACTCCTCTATAGATGAGGCCACATCTATTTCTTTTTGTTTCAAGTTTTGTCTTTTCCTATAAAGCCAAATCTCATAGTCTTTAGGAAGATAATTCTCCTTTAGCTTGGTCACCATTGCATTCCAATTTTCTATGGGTTGCTTACCCATTCTTACCCTCTCATCTTTAAGGTATTCCCACCATGTTAAGGTTGACCCTCTGATTCTTGATTTGGCCACCTTGAGATTTTTTTCTTTAGTCATTCCTTCACACTCAAAATGGTTCTCAACTCCTTCAATCCAATTCATTACTGCCTCTATGTCCATATTTCCACTAAATAGTGGGATACCTTCCAATTCCTTTCCTCCTAGGGATTTTATGGATTTTAGGAAGGGCTCTTCATTCAAGATAGGGTCTGGTTCAGGAATAAGGTCTTCTTCTGCTATCTTTTTACCCCTATCACTACTTTCCACTTCTTTGGTTCTAGCTTTTGCATTAGCAACTTCTTCTAGCCTTATCTTCATTCCTTCTAAGGCTTCTTGAAGAAGTCCATTCTTCTCCTTTTTCTCATCAAATTTCTTAGCTAACTCTACATTTGTCACCATCCTTAACTCTCTTACTGATTCACCAGTAGCTGGAGACATACACTAACTTCCCAAGTTTTGCAACTAGCTCTGATACCAATCTAATGTAACACCAAACCTTTCTCTTCCACCCTAGTCTCTAGTAGGGTTCAATGGGCCTCTTCTCTATCCCAATTAGGATTCTTCACTACCCCTAACCTTCAAGGGTTCTTTCCACAAGATCCAACTCTAATTCAGTTTGGGTACACCGACAAAGAAATAAAACTACACATCATTAGTCATAATCCTATTCTTACTCAATCACAACACTTTGATCTTCAGTTGATCAAGAAATATTCTCTATGGAGAGATGGTCCATAAGACTATTAATTAGATAAAATCCAATGTCCACAAAATAATTTTTCCAAGGAACCTTGAAAGATTTCCAAGAACTAAGCCAAATTAACCCAAAATAGGGCTATAAGCAATTAGTCCTATTATGAGGGAAAACTCAAATAAATTGTAAAACTTCTTAACAAGTATGAAAAATAGAAATATATGTTGACACCCTTTATCAAAAACCAAAGTATTTTATAGGTCTTGGCTTCCAGAAGTGTCTGTACAGTACTTCCTACAATTAAGCCTAAACATTAGGGTTTATAAGCAATTATACTGTCTGCACCAATAAATGGTTTTATTGCCCAACAAATCATCTTAACCAAACTTATCCTCTGAGTTTGGGTTCTTCCATTAACCCTAGTATCTCCCCACAATCACCAATTGAAGCAATGAATGCTTTCAATCCTCAAACTTTCTCTGCAACTGCTTGTGACCCCTACCCATGCATCTATGGCTCACCTAAGGAATCACCTTTCAAATTTCTCCCTTTCTTTCCAAGGCCCCTCCTTTACTATACACATGATCACCTTCCAAATCCCAAAGGCCCGTGCAATTTCCATGGTGGGAAGTGGAGTTATGACCCCATTTTCACAAGATGCCTGATTCAAGCCAACGACTAGCTAGAAACCAAAATAATTTACAAAAGTAACTAAAAATATGAAAAAAATAAATCCACCTCCACAAAAAATCTTAAAACATGCGAAAATAACATAAACAAAAGCTATAGTAGATGATTCAATCCATCTCAATACCAAATGCTCAGAAAATACTCAAACTGTGACTTTTTTTAATTACACAGTACGTACACTTTCTGACACAATGAATCCAACCGTTCACTAAGGTCAAGGATTTCCTTAAGTAGTTGACCAAAACCCAAAAACAATGGTTTCAAATAGTTATCAAACCAATTGCTCAAAGTTGCAATTATGCAACAAATGTTTTCAATGTTGTCAATGACAACATTGACAACTTTTACATCTTTTTGGATATGCTATCCTAACTTGGTCAAAATCCCACAAATCTTTCCCAAATGCCTATATAAGGTGTTATCACATAAAATAGGACCTCAAATCCCTTGATTGATCATTTTTACATCAAAATGTATAAAACACCCTAATTTACCTAATGTGGACCATCCTACCAAATAAGGTCACTAAGAACCTATTAAGGCCTCCTAAACTCACACACTTCATACTAGGACTTGTTTAGTCCCCTTATTACACTAGTGGTTTGGCTAGAACCACTACAAGACAAAAACAAGATAGAAGTCCTAGGTTCCTTTCTAGCCCTACCTAGGTGCTCGTACACTAGATTTTATTCCACCTTTGTCTATGAGTGTATCTCAAGCATTAATTTTGAGCATGAAGCTTAGGCTCCAACTAGTAGTGGTTATTGTGATAATGAGCTCAAGATCTCAACACTTGGATTCATTCCAACTGATTTAGGGTCGAGATGTTCTATCACTGGAGTGCAAGGATTTTGATTTTGTTTTTGGCCATAATGGATGGCACTGTTCAGGCTTGTCTTTACTGTCAACTCAGACTCCAAAACATTACATCTCTGGGGCTATTCATTTCATCTTAGCTTTGTTGACCCTGCATAAGTCATCTTTCGTATTTGGCTTTGATTTTTGTCTTTATGAACTCATTATTGATGTCAATGTTTCATTTCATAGCTTAAAATGAGTCAGGTTACAAGCTTTTAATTTGTTTCTTTCTCCATCATTCACTGCAATGATTTAGGGTTTTTTATGCTCTACTATTATTGTTTCTCAACTCGGGCCTTTTCTTGAATAAACTACTATTAGATAAGTATTTGTTGTTGTATCTTAACACCTTTCCTTTGTTATGCATTTTGTGAGTAGTTACATCTTGTCAGCTCCTTCTCTACATTTTTTCTTTATGATGCCTCCACTGCTCTCGAATTGGGGTTTTATTGTGTCTTGTCTTTGGTTTTCAACAATGAACACCATGCTTCAACATTACCACTATTGAGACTGATAGCAGCCACCATGTTTGGTTCTTTTTGTTGGGGTCATGACTTAAACTATGGTTGAGATTTCTTAAAAGATATTGCATAGAATTACAAACCATCTGGTCTCCTCCTTACAATTATTGACAGTGACCATATAATGCATGCTTTTGAAGGGCCATTTTGACACTAGTAAGATAGATATCCATAGGATTCGAGCACGGGCTCGTGATACCCATGAACATTATTGTGTTTAGCTCGATACTTTAAAAAAATGCATATTTTTCTTTGCAAAAAACATTGTCATTTATTGAATATGTATGTTATATTTGATAATACTGTTATTTGTATGATATCTGTGCATGCATTTTTCACTTTGACAACACTGCAATTTAGCTCTTTTGTATATGAATATTACTTTATAAAGTAAATATCACTGTTATGAACTCACATCTCTTTATAACAACATTACTGTTATTTGTCTTTTAGGAAAACAATGTCATTATCTCTTCCCTTACATGCATATGTTTTACAAAATACAAAACTTTGTTATCCATTACTGTCATTAACCATGTTTTAATGAACTCGTGTTGCTTCTCTATGCAAACACACCAGTATTCATCATTTTAAACAACATTATAATTGACCTTCATTATGCATAATTGAATAACAATATTACCTTATCACTTTATATTCTACAATTCACCTCCTTTTGCATCTTAGTTTGCAATTCGATAAAATTGTTGTTTATCTGAAACTTATGCATCCTCTTTTCCTTTGAACACCTTTTTTATGAACTTACACATTGTCCTTGTAAACCATTGTTTACAACAACATTTTAACAATTAGCTATGACTTCTTTCTTTTTTTCACAACACAACTTATCTTGCACATAGATTATCTTTAGCCTCTTTCCATTGTATTTTATCATCTTACGATAACATTACTATACTCTGCATCTCAACACCAATCGCATCAACACAGTTTGGTGAACTCCTGCTTTTCTCTTTGATGACACCATTATTCATTCATTTTGCTCTTGAACATTAGTACTTATGACAACACTAGAATGAACTATGCCTCTGCATTCCTCTTTGATAATGCATATTTTGAGTTTTGAGCATGGTCTCATGATACTCACTGAAATTTTCTTTGTTCTCTCTTATTAGTGAATTCATAATTCATTACTTTCCTACATTTAAATGCACTTATGTTTACTCTGTTTTAAAACATCACCAAATCCAACATGTTAGGTTAGTGAACATAAACAATTGATCAATTTCTGTGTGTGAGTGCCATGTGTCATGAAATTCATGCATGAATGTTGATTGATGGATCGTGTTTACTATCCTAACACTACCTTTTTGTTCTAAAAAAGGTTTCTCAACTATAGTAACTAAGTCCCTTTAATTCAGATATCTAGTTTACAAAAACAACAACTCTTTTGTATAATGTAGAATGATAACCATAGATAGTAAAAGGTTTCATGGAGTTATGTCCCTTTGATACTATTATTTTGTTTATGTACATTCATATTTTTCCATTGTATTGATGTTATTGGTAAATGTGCAATTCTGAAAGTTTGATTGGTGTATGATGCTTTTAGGTTTTCATGCATTGATTAGATCCAATTTGGATCTAACACTTTTTCATTCCATTATTTAGGATAGGAACTAAAGACCTAAGATAAAGGACATGAGGACTATGATGAAGACTTGGAAAAATGCAAACCGCCAGCTCCTAAATGTAGAAGACTATACAACGCAATCCATGGACCCCTACTCATGCTTCTATCATGCTTTCTTTTCTGCAATTTCCTCTAAGTTGCAATGTGAAAGTTGTAATGTGAAAAGAACATTTGTTTATTACATTCATTTTGAATGCACAATATAATTATCAATTATGAATTTTTGAAAATTTCAATATAATCAATTACTTAGAGTATAATGTAACTAATAATATGAATGCAATAGCAATTTAATCTAGCTTCATTAGCTCAATAATAGTGTTTAAGAGGTGTACCTCTATGCAATTTTTTATTGTTTATGATTATCATCCTGCATGTACAAATTTAGGATAACAATAACCTTTTATCATTGTTGTCATATTGTCAACCAATTTGTGCAAACTATAAATCAAGAAGTTCTTCTTAGTTTCATTCCATAAAGAAATGGTGTTGTTTTCCTTATTATTTTCTTTATCCACTTTAGTTCATATTGGTAGATGCCTTATCCTATTTGTTGGTAACCACCCTGAGAATGATCTCAGTGTCCTTAATCTCAACAAAACCCAATTCATAATTTTAAAATTATCGACAACCCCTTTATAAGCTATGGCGAGAATATCATTTGGGACTTCCTATGCTAGGTTTATATGATTAGAGTAAATATTAAGATCCACAAGGAAGCTAGGTCTTCCATCTCTATTTGTGACCAAATAAGAATCCTTAGAGTAATTATTATAAGAAAGACTTGAGGTATAATTATTCTTAAAGATACAAGGAAAATATTCCCTTTCACCTTAGACTTCCCTTTGTCATGGGAATTGTTGATTTCTACTTTAGACTTCCCTTCTTATAAATAGATGCTAATTTTTTCTTACCTTAGACTTTCCTTTCTTATGATGGGGTTCTAAATTCGATTCATCCATATGAGCCTTCCATTCTTCATCCTTGAATAAATTTGCTCCAACTCCTCACCTTAAGAGATAGAGATAGCAGAATCATTGGACATGTAGGTATGAATGGTGAAATGACAATCAATGATAGACCACCAAGTCATACATTTACATTGTAAAGGGGCCCTAAAATGTGACCCCTTGGAATAAATATGATTTTCACAACCTAAGTATATGAAGGGATGCTAATGCATGATCTAGTCTAAAAAGATATATGATTTTAAGGCTCTTTTTGTCTATGTAATAATGTAGGGATATAAATGTAATATATTTGCAAGTAAACTAAATAAACACACATGCAATGATAAACAAAAATATATCCAATCTATTTTATAAAACTAATTTATATAAAGGAATAAGGATGATGCAGAACTCACCTTTAAGACTAGTAGAGGAAGAAATTTTAGATTTGCGAAAACCCCCTTAGATTGTGCCATAAATCAAAATTGTCTCAGATCTGAGGCTCAGAAGGCTGAATCTTCTAGCTGTGAAAATATAAAATTTATAGAAAAAGGTCAAATTTATGGCTATAGGAAGAATTAATATGTATAGGTTGAACTAGGTTTGACTTATACCTATGAGAGCTAGAACTAAAGGTCTCAGGACAACGATTAATATAGTATCCTCGGATCTGCAAATCTAAATCTAAAACTTTGCAAATTTTCACCTACACACAATAAAAAGGGAAATTGTTGGGGGGAAAGGATCTTTCCTTGCACAATCTCATATATAGGAATTAACCTTGAAATGAGATAAGTAAAGCATGTCAAACAAGATAAATATAAATATTCACCATGCTTGTGAAATCCTCGTGGATTGATACAGATCCACTATATCAATAAAGATGTATACTTTCTTGAATGAATGTGGATAGAATGGAGGATATCTTCACCTACACAATATATATACCCTTACTAAATCATAGATCAAATATGTGTGTATGTTTGATATGCTTGAATGGAGGAGAGGAATGACTAATAGATATGGATCCTCTTTCCTAATTGGGAATTCCTCCACTAATCCATCATGGGACAAATCTTCACACAATCAATGGAAGAATGCCTTTATAATCGATGGATGGAATATAGTCTTCAAATATTAGAGCCAAATCCTAGATTGCTTGCTATAAATCACCAAAAATATCTTTAATGTACCTTGGACTTGATTTCTTGAGAGTAGATGATCTCTTGTATTGTATATATATTCCTAGATTGGATTGAAAAATGAAGGGAAGAGACCTCCTTTTATAATGATTTCAATGTCCAAATTCACGAAGGGCAATCTCATTGATCGGGAAAATGAAAATACTTTGCATTGGTTCTGAAACCAACCAAATTTAAACCCCCAAGGTATAGGTAAAAAGTGGTTTGAACTAGTTATAGGTTTATTAGAGTTCCATCTATACTTGAAATGGTAAATTTTAAGGTATAATTTGTAGGGTTCAAGAAGTATTATGTTTTTACAAGAAAAAAATACAGATAAGAGGGAAAATCAAGCATAAATGCATCCAAAATCGAGAAGATCACTACAATGGTGCCCAATAGGTCCTAGATTTTCCAAATTAATGGGTGCTAACTATTTAGGAATATAATAGGGTATATATTTCAAATATTCATTGATAAGCAATAGTAATCGGTCCTAAATAATTAGATTCTTCTTAGGAATTTTCATGTGTTTTCTAACACTAATACTCAATGAATACATAAAAAATAAAGGTAACAATATATTTTTCTTGTGTCTTAAATGATTTTAAGAAAAAAAAAACAATAATGATCAAAAGCCCTAGTGAAATGTTCATCCAAAGTAAATTATTGCATTATTACCTTTAGTATTGCACCTCAAATTAACTTAATCTAAGAGTTATCGTAGTTGCTTTAGAAACTTTAACCAAAAACTCTATTTCCTTTTCATGTTTGGGAAATTCCTTGACTACCAATTTTGAGAACTTATTTTCCGTATATTATTCAGTGTCCTTTATAGCTAGACCAATGACATATATGACCATATTTTGATTAATATTGAAATTTATATAAAACATGGAACTTTGCCTTAATTTCCAGCCCTTAGAAGATATAATCATGATCTTTGGATCCAAAACATTATGCTTTTTAATATACAAAGTAACTCCAACCCTTTTCAAGATTTTCCATATGGTTTTATTGCTCTTCCACTCTGCGCAATCAATGGGTTCCACTCTCCTTATGTCCTCTCCTATTGGCACAAATATTTTTCCTCTTCTAATAGGAAACAACAAGGATAGAGGAAAAGAAAGAAAAAATAGGGCATTGAAAAATATCTTGAAAGTGTGGGAATAAATAAGGAAATAATCTTTGAAAGATAAAATGATCCCCATCTTACTCCACATAGCTTTTGTAATAAAATCCATCACCGATTATAATATAATTAATCCATAGGAATATTGACACATCGTGCATGTATCTTATCTGAGATAATCACATAAATGAACTCCTATAATCTATCTCCCATTAACCACATCATTCAATCATTAGTATGAACTTCATCATTGGAATAAAAGTCATCCACTCTATTCACTTCAGGAAAGATATGAGAACTATACACTTATTCAAAAGAATTAATAATCTCTATTAATTTAATAATTAAAATATAAATAGTCCAAGAAGGTTTTTGGGCTCCCTTAAGGCATTGAGTAATATTTTTAGAGTTCCCTTCTAACCAAACCCTTTTACAATTTAGAATATTTGTAACTCACAATCCATGGAAGGCCACAATTGCTTCGAAAAGGTGGTTACCCTAAAAAATAAAGGGAAGTATCACCACAAAAATAAACATACCATTATAATCCTTGACCATTCCCCACACTGAACCAGCCCAAGGTTTCCCTTGTTTGTCCCATTAAAATTGTGTTTCACCCATCCAAGAGGAGGAAAAAACTTAAAACCATTATCTCTAGGTTTTTTGTTCTAACTCTTTATAAAGGATATATCAACATTTATCTTCCAAGAAGAAGGCACCCAATACTCATAATAAGAGCATAGTTATTTGTTTTTTCTCTTGAAATTTGTACTCTCAACATTAAATTGTACCACAATGACTCTAAATGTTTTAGCCAAAAGTAAATCTAGAGTGACTGCCACATCTCTATGAACTTTGTTTTTATGCTCTTTTCATAACCCACAAACCATATGTGGGAAGATAAATAACCATTAAAATTTCAAGGCTTTATTAGCGAAAGAGGCCTTCCATTGACTAAAAAATCTAATATACGGAAGAAGGAAAGACCTTGTTTAGATTCCAATATTGAAAAATAAGATTCCAAACCTTCTAGGTAAAGTAATAATTTAGAAAAAAGATAAGAGGAAGTATCAACATCAACAAGTAAAGCATATCATCTATTTGGGAGGGAAAACCTCAATTACAAAGATTATCAAGAGTAAACAACTAATTTTGATTGAAAATTAATTTAAAGATATTTTAATTGGGATTAAGGGCTTTAACCCACACACCACCTCGAAGAGGTGGAGGAGACAAAGGAGAATTGAGAAAGGGGAATATTACACCACCAAGAAGACACCCAAACATGATTCCTTCTAGATCGAATTATTCACCACCAAATATTGATCTATTATTATATTAAATTTAAAGACAAATTGATAAATGAAAAATAATTCCTAATAAAAAGAGGATTAACCCACCTGTTATCAATCGAGTAGTCCAATAGAAACTAACCAAATCTATTAATATAACCTTACATAGAATATCTGAGTATAGGATTATTACAAAAAGGTTCATGACCCAATCGGATATCGTCCCAGAATTTTATTTTCCTCCTCTAATCAACCTTCCAACAAAACCCTATAACCATTATTTGTCTGGCCTTTATCATGTTATTCCACAAGGAGGGACCTATAGGAAGACTGTATCCTTTTCTAAAAGATTTTAGAGAAGTTACATTTACAAATATTTACTCTTCCATATGCAATTCCATTTTCATTTTATATTAAAAATGCTCTATATTAAGCTTTAAAGGGTTGGGATACAAATGTACAAAATGAACATGGTAGTGGTTGGGAGACATCAACTTCAGTTGACCGTACCAGTTGATAGAATGCAGGTTGATCACCCCAATATCAATCTGAACCCGCATACAAAGACTCTGCTATGATGGAGGAATGAGAGATTTAAATTGGTATGAGCTCATTGTGCTGAATGCAGATATTTAGGGCATAACTTTTGAGTTATTTATATGATGAATTTTTGTTTTGAAATTACTTGCACCTACATGGAATGCAATTTAAGTTATGGACTTTAAGTGGCTAGGGCTAGGGATGTTTTGATCTCCGTATATGTAAACTTCATGTGGCTACGACCATGTTTTGATTTTTATGTTCATACGATCTTATAATTATGTAATGAGTAAGGATTCTAGGTTTTCTTTCTGGCTCTTTCGCGGATGAGTTCTCAAACTAGTATATATATATATAGTGGCTCGATCACATTTTCTAAAAAAAAAAAAAAAAATTCTCTACACTTGTTTAGCAAGAAGAGCCTTGTTTAAAGTCATAATATTTCTCAATCCAAGACCTCCCATATTTTTGGGTTTGCAGATTGAATCCTAAGAAATCAGAGGAATTTTTTCAATCTTCCCCCTCAAACTAGAGGAAATGCTTCTTAATTCTCTCTATTACATTTACAAGTTTTAAGGAATTTTAAATAAACTAAGAGCATACAACATAACATTGCAAAGAGAAGACATTAAAAATTGCACCTTCCCAACTTGTCTAGGTAGGATACCTTTCCATCTAGCCAAATTGTTTTTTAATCTATAAATCAATGATAGTGAAAGAGAATCATGATTTTTTAACAAAGTGGTAATCATAAATAGATAGTATGGAGGGATCTAATCAGACATCCCAAAATATCAGTAATCTTTATTTGTCTAAACACATGAGTATTAAGAAAGAAGAGAGATATTTTAGTGTGATTAATTCTCTTCCAAAAATCTTCCTCATAAATAGTTAAACTTCTCTTCAGAGCTCTAGCTTCTCTGATACTGTAAATTTTGATCATTATGGTGTCATCCATAAATTACTAGTGGGAGCAAACTATACTATGAAATGAGTGTTTGAGACTTGGAAGTGCCTAGACATTAGCATATTCTTCATAAACCATCCAAGAGTTTCAACAATGATGGTGAGTACAATAAGAGATAGAGGGTCAACTTGTCTAAAAACCTCTAGGAACCTTAAATAAATAGGAAGGGGAACCATTAACAATAACCACAAATCTTGTCAAAGAAATGAGTTTCCAAACTAAATCAATGAATTTACTATTAAAACCAAAGGCAGCTAATACTTTAATTAGGAAACTCTAATCCACTCTATCATATGCTTTGGATAGATCTAACATTAGAAAGAAAACCTGAATACTAGATAGCTCCAAGGAGTGAATATTTGCATGCACTTTCATTAGAGAGTCTAGGATATTCCTGTGAGGAAGTAAACCATTCTATTGCACAGTTATAAGATGAGGCAAAAAAACAAGAAACTTGGATGCATGGACCTTGGATATGATTTTATAAAAATATTTGTAGAGACTAATAGGATGAAATGTTTCAAAAGAATTAGAACCTAGAAACTTTGGAATGAGAACAATGAAAGTAGAATTTAATTACTTGAGAATCTTCTCCAAGCTAAAAAAATTGTTAGAATTAATAATATTTCCTTTGTGTATTATGTAAATTTGGATAAGCCAAGGTATCCTAATTTGTAATTTTTCCTATAGTCCAAGTGGCAAGACAACTCATTCTTTTATTTCCTTTATTAAGGAAATTAGCTTATTCCTCAAGAGTATTATCACACTTGGCACACACTTAATGTGAATGTGGCATTCATAGGATATGGGAGTTACATGCTAACTCCATCAATGATCTCTATTTAAGAGATACTTCTCCACACACTTTGAATAATATTCTCACAATGTTATGACTTCTAATCACATTCACAACTCTTTCTCTCAATGTTGTAATGAGCTTCTTGCTCACACTCTCTCTTTTTCTCTAGGTTGTTTGCCTCATTCATATTATATTCACAAGGGATTTTTTCTTAGTTTTCCCCTTTAAAAAACATTGTCTGAATGTTTTGATCTTGGAGATTCTTGATGGTTTTGATAATAGTTCTTGAAGCACCCTTTCATTCATTGCGTTATTTTCATATTCTTCCTTTTTTTCTCACTCACTTGGATTCTTTCCTAAGCTCTTTTCATTTTTTTAATATTTATAACATGGTATTAGAGCAGGAAAATCCTTTTTTTGAGTGTTTTTGTGAAGGTACCATTCAAAGGATATCTCATTTGAGAAGAAGAAAGCCTTTTTCTTTTTTCTTTGATTAACTTTTTGTTGCAGGTTTTACATTTTTGTAGATCTAACATTTGTTGCATCTCTTTCTTATCTCCCTTGTTTTTGATTAAAATAAGCAGCAAGAGGGTGCTAGCCCGTGGTACAACAAAGCAGAGTCACAATGAACATGTCAACAACATATTAACAGGAACAAAGGAAACTGCCAGAACACTACAACCAAAGTGCAGTTAAGGAGGAAAGTCAAGGAACCAGTAGAAAG
>MU225620.1:1133772-1157678 GCA_018584345.1 Thuja plicata | reverse complement strand
GGAGGAATACCGTTCTCCAAACCCACAAGCAGGACAGTCACATCCAACATAACACTGTAAGGCCACATCTTTGGGTTGGGAACACCACCTCTCCCTCTACCCACGCAGACCCTTCTATGTACCTCTTCCCCAGCTGACCGAATCGCAACCCAAACACCACCGCAGACACCACTCATCCCAAACATAAGCGTGCAGGCAGAGCACTCCAAGAAAGAGTCTATCCTGGTCACGCAGACCCAGGACAGAGCACTCCAAGAAGAGGGCACACCCAGACGCACAGAAACAGAAACTGCATCCTGCCAGGGCAAGAAAATCCTCCAGCATGGTAGGTGCCTATCCGGCCAAGCGAACCCTCCACTTCTGCCATCAGGCAGCTCCTCGTCATCATCGTTAAGCTCTTCTTTGCTGATCAGAGATCGACGAGCAGCAGAAACCCTCGTTGGTTTCAAAAGCAGACTCCCGCCCATCGCTCCATCGCTCCCGCCCATCGCTCCTAAAATTCTAGTATTCCTTTCTTATCTCCCTTGTTACTTTAGATCTATTTTTAGTTTCTTATGACTTTTTATTTCTATTAAAATATTTTTTAAGTTTTTTTTCTAACTTTCTTTGGATGGCTTGCCATTAGAGAGTATAGTTAACTTTTTTTGTTTGGATGATTCACCGCTAAACCCATTTCATATATCTTTCTATCTTGATACCTTAGTTTCAAATATGCATTTATCTTGAAAATTTATGGTTGTACCCTCTATAGGGAGATCACAAGAGTTTACACATGCATACTGATTATTTCTTTCATGGTTTATATCTCTCTATTTGGAGGATTTCAAATATAATAAGTCTTGGATTTCATTTTACTTATCTCTATAATTTTACTCTAATGCTTCATTTGCAAGATCCATAGTTATCTATGTTTGATTTGCAGGTTTGTTCATCTATCTATATTTTTTTTAACAATACAATGATTTCTTTTATAATTGCAATAACCATCATAACTCAAATCATCATAAGATAAATCAAAGACCACATTGAACCTATTGTGTGAAAGATGGTCATGTAGCTAATAAATGCTTTAAAGATAAAATGGATAAAAGACCATGAATCAAAATCACCAGCCTTCTAATTTTAAGGAGGATAAAGGTAATCAATCTCGTCATGCATTTACAAATCTTCATAATGTTACTAGCCCTTTTTAGTGGTTTGGTCCATCTTCAAGTGATATTTCTTTCTTTATTATTTTAAATTTTTACCTTATGTCCTTAATATTGCTCAGTTTTAATTTGTTCAAGCAATCATACAAAATTGCCTTCTATTAGATTATTTCATTATTTAGCATTAACTACTCTAATATTTTATATGATCTATTATTGCATCTTTTATGAGTTCTATTTGATCCATTATTTTAATTTGTAAGGTGCATTGGGATGCACTTACTTTAGTTGATGTTTATCAACTTGTTCCATTTGTAATTTTCATTAGGATGCACTTACTTTAGTTGATGTTTATCAACTTGTTCCATTTGTAAGTTGCATTAGGATGCACTTACTTCAGTTGATGTTTATCAAATCATTATACTTGTAAAGTGCATTTGGATGGACCTTCTTCAGTTGATGTTTAACAACTTGTTTTATTTGTAAGTTGCATTAGGATGCACTTACTTTAGTTGTTGTTTATCAACTTGTTCCATTTGTAAGCTGCATTGGATGCAGTTACTTCAGTTAATGTTTATCAACTTGTTCTATTTCTTGTTTTTCTCTTGGTGAGGTTTTTGTTCTTGAAATCCTTCTTGAATTTTGTTGGATTTCTAATATATATTTGGCAAGAAATATGTTTTTCTCATTCATAATCCTTATTTTAAATTATTATTTAGTATATGTCAATCTTAATGTTGGTTTACTTTATTCTCTCCTTAATGGTTCATTTTTTATTTTTCATAAGTGTAAACATGATTGCCTAATTAAATCAAATATTTAATGGTGCTTGAGTCATATGTTCTATTTGGATTATGCTTTCTTCTCTCCCACTCCTATTTAAAGTATTACTAATGTGATGATGGTTTTGCATTCTTCATTTCTTATATTGTGAGTCGTGTAATTTATAAATTAGCTACCCATTCACTTGCAGTGAGATGACTCATTAATGTACTTTCTATATCCATGTGATTGATGCAATATTGATGCAGGTCTCATTCGTTGGCCTTGTTCTGGAAATTTTTGCATTAGTATATTTATTTTGAATTGAGATGATGGATGTTGTTTATGGTACCTTGACCATTTGGTGCATCTTGATTTCTTTTTTAGCTCCTTTTTTTTTTGATGAAATCCCATGCATTTCTTTAAAGATATCTTATGATGTAACAATTTCAAAGTTAGACTAACTGGAATGTTAGATGACATTCTTCTTGTGGATAGGCTTCTTGGTTCATGTTTCTTTGTTTCAGGTAAATATTGAAAGATCACTTATGGAATCACTCCCTCTTCACATGTCCTATAACTTCAATAAAAATAAATCAAAGACTTTGATCAAGACAATCAAATATCTTCCTTATATATTGAAGATCAAGTTGCAGATTTTTTAAAGAGACATGTCATTCTCATTGTAATAATTTGGGTTTAATTCCCTTGATGTAAACCCACTAATTAAATATTAAAGGGGGTGTTATAACTAATAATATTTCCTTGGTGTATTATGTAAATTTGGATAAGAGAAGGTATCCTCATTTGTAATTTGTCCTCTAGTCCAAGTGGGAGGAGAACTTATTTCTTTTACTTCCTTGATCAAGGAAATAATCGTATTCCTCCTTAAGAGGATTATCACACTTGGCACACACTTAATGTGAATGTGGCATTCATATAATATAGGATTTAGATGTTAACTCCATCACTCGTCTATATTCTCATATTCTCAACTCTTTCTCTCAATGGTGTAATGAGCTCCTTGCTCACATTCTCTCTTTTTATGTAGGTTTTTTTCCTCATTCATATTATATTCACAAGGGGGTTTTTCTTAGTTTTTACCTTTCAAAAACATTGTCTCATTGTGTTGATCTTTGATCTTATTGATGGTTTTGGTGATAGTTCTTGAAGTAAACTTTCATTCATTGTGTTATGCTAATATTATTCCTTATTTCCCACTTACTTGGATTATTTCCTAATCTCTTTTCATTTTTGTATATTTCTAACAAAATTCTTTCTGTTTATTCCAAACATCTTCAACCCCAATCTAAAAAAATGTTTGGGAAAAGAACACTAGGAAGCAATCAGGCCTAGGGGCCTTGTTTCCTTCAAAGGCAAAATATTTTTTTTTGAATTCCTCTAGAAAAGGGATAGCTACCAATATTTTATCATTATCCTCATTAATAACATGAGGGATAACATCAATAAGTTACTCCTGGCCATTCACATCCAGACTCTCCTCAGTCGTAAGAAAATCAGAGAAAACTCATACCATATCCAACCTTATTTCCTTCTCCTTGTCCACTTTGGAAACATTCTTCATTATATGAGAGATCCAAATAAAAGCTATATGGTTGAGAGTGATGAGATTGGAATATCTAGTATTTTTGTGCAGAGATGATAGTCAATGAGATCTAGACCCCAGCATCTAGATTTCCTCTTTCCTAAATGCGATCTTATGATATTAACATGTAATCCCATTTTACTTCACCGAGTAATCAATAATATACCCATCAATTTGAATTTTATCCTAGATATCCTTTGACTCCAACTGGTAGGTAGTGTTTGAGTAAAACATATTGCTAATAGTTTATCTTTTCCATATTTTGATATTATTCTTCACTTATCACAACTTCTTAGCTACCCTAAATATAGTTATTCCATAGAAACTTATAGTCAATCATTCCCTAAGCTCATAAAAAATTAGAGGGTGGGATATCCATATTCTCTAAAATAAAATTAGAAAATTTCTCTTGTCAAAGATTGACTATTCCACAAAACTAATTGGGTAGTGAACTGAACCAATTCTAGATAGAGCATTCAGAGAGAAAAAATAAACAACTTACTCATTAGAAATAAGATCCTAATCCAATCCTACCTGAATATGATTATTTTGAGTTCATTTTTAAGTGCACGTGAAGGAGGCTCCATTTAAATCTAAACCATGAAGACCTTGGATGTTCATGAATCTATTAAATCAAGTTTACTATTAGTTTTAATCAGAGACCCACCAAACTTATCATTTTATTTTTAGGGAGTATTTAAATCTCCTACCATAATCCAACTATCGTTAGGAAACTTTGAGCTAAAAGAAGCCAAATATATCGACAACTTTATTCTCATGGCATCATTATTGGGAGTATAGATATTAGAGAGAATCCAAAACAAATCATCCCTTTTATTTTTGAATCTAGTTAAAACATGGTTAGTATACTCTTTTAAATTGAGGTACTTGAAATAAAATTTTGATTCTAAAAACTAGAAACATCACCTGAAGCTCCCTCCGAGATATTACCATGAATCCAATAGTTTTTTAATGAACTTAAAATTTTCCACTCGCTCCTTTGACATTTATGTTTCTTGAATCGCCATTATTTCTGGTTTATGGTCCCAAAAACAATTAGACAAAATATCTTTCTTTTGGGACCTATTTGGCCCTCTAATTTTCTAGGACATGAATTTCCTTTTTAATAGGAGTACTATTCAAGAAAATCTATGGGATATTTCTTTGAACCCCATCTCTAATAATTTGAAGACATTCTTATTCTCTATTCAATTTGGATGTTTTTATTCTGAAGCCCTTTATGACATCGTGGTCTTCCTTGGACCTATTCCTAGAACATACTCCCATTGAAGGAAACTTTGTACTTTTTTTTTTCTTGTCAAGTTTAGTAAAATAAATCTAATTATCCATATCAGTTTCTTCCTGGCTCAATTTTTGCTTACCAAACCCAACTTCCTTTTCCATGGTAGCACTCTTGGAGGATTTTGACTTTGGAGAAAGTCTATTTACAACTTTATTGAGGATAAGAAAAATGTCTAGATCTATAGTCTGTTCCCCAAAACCCATGTTCTGAAAAGTAGAAACTATGACTTCATGGGAGTTCTCAAAAGCATTATAAGAAGTAGATGAAGGAAAATACTCAACTCCAACAATAAATATAACATCAGAAGATAAAAATGTGTTCACCAAGATATGCACCTTCTATCTTTCCAACATGAATCTCATTATCAAAAAACCTTTTCATTATTTCTTTAGGTTCCTTAAACTCAGATTTTTCCTAAATAATCCAAAAAACTCCAATTTCTTTTTCCTCATTAATGATCATGCTAGTCTCTTCCTCACGCTCCTAATATTTTTCCTCAATATGCCCATTATCTTTTTCATTGTTATGAATCATATTTTTCTCTTGAATAGATACATCTATCACCTTTTGGGGATTACTACCTTCTTTGGGTTTGTCCTTCAATATATTAACTATATTCTCCAGCTTTTTAAAATATTTTAAGGGTATTTCATGGCTAATGCCCCATTTTATTATAGAGAAATTAGAAAAAAGGGAAACATTTCAAACTAAATAGATTGAACGCATCATCCTAGCTTTGAATTGATCTCAATAGATGAGGGAAGATACATAAATTGAATAATGCTAACACAGATTCTAGAAAAAGTTAAAGTCTCCCTACCTACGATCATTGGTCTATGAAGAGAATTTCTCCAAAAGAGGTAGCAATACCTCTAAAAATATCCACATTTTAGAACTCAATAGGTTATTCAAGAAATCACCTCCAAACGAGAGTCACCTCAAAGATAACATCATATAAATCCAAGTTAGGAGTCTATTTCTTCTTATCCAAAGAAGATTTCTCGATAACCCAAGGCCCCCAAATAAAATAGTAGATATGTCATGTTCAAAGAAAAAAAATGGAAATAGAAAAAAAACCTTCAGAAGCGTCGAAACTTCCACCTGATCGTTAAGCCTCCATTTCCTCGTAACATAAGTTCTTAGAACTTCTATGTTGGGTTTGGGACCCATAAAATTTCCCACTAATGAAAGATTCATTAGAGAAATATTATAGTCAATAAAAAAATAAGGAACTTAAATAGTAAACCTACCATTCTTGGGTTTTGAGATATTATCCAGTAGGGTTAAATAAGATTTTACGGTACCATTCAAACACCCTTTCTTCAAAGTTTTTATTCCCACTATCTTCAATTTTGGCCTCCTTATTTTGAGACCCAGAATCCACACATGACCCACCAAATTTTAAAATATTTTCATCATTAGCTAGCCTTACAAGGTGTTTTTTGGAAATGCAATCTCCCTCAACAACCTTTCTAGAGGTCAAAATTTCCCCAACAATCACGTGTACCTCCCAATTCTTGTCAATAGGTCCATCATCCTCATCTACTTGGTCCACAAAATTCTTACACAAATCTCGCCAACCATCCTTAAAAATTGCATCGTATTCTTCATTCAACATCAACATTCCATCAACCTAAGGTTGGCTTGAATACCTACAATTTCCCACTGTCTACTCAAGCCCTCACTCCACTCGTCATGACTACATTCCCCATAAATATGACTATGTTAACAACTAATGGGATATTATTGTCAAATTATATAGTATTATAAATAATTATAATATTTATTATTAAATATAGGTTATTAAATTTTAGCTATATTTATGCTTACAATTATACAATCATCAAACTATAAAGAAATGTTATTATTTGAAGAATTACTTTATGTAACATAAATACTTTTATTTACTATTTAGAAGTTGAAGATAAGCTAAATACTCAAGATGGCCAAAAGTAAATGACATAAATCATCCCATTGAAAAATAAATTGTAAAAATGTAAGTAATATCTAAATTAACATATGAATAGGTCCACAATAAGAAACAAATTAAAATATAATTTTGAAAATAAAAACCTGTTACATATATATTAATTATTTATAATTAAATTTTCTTATTTAAAAAAAAAATAGACTCTTAGTACATTTATTTACAATAACAAAATATAAAATACTTTTCTAGATCATACATCTCTAAAATATAGTTATTAAACTAAAAACTCAAGCAACTACAAAATTATATTATGCATCTAACAATCTTTATAATATTTCTAATTGATATTTTTGAAATACTTATTATAAGTGTGAAGTCACAAGAGCATAATTCTTAAAATGGTTATCTTAACAACCCAAGGGGCACTACACCACTAAATGAAACCTACCATTATCGTCCTTGACCACTCCTCCAACCCCAACCATGTCAAGGTTTCCCTTGGTTACCCAATCAAAATTGACTTTCATCCATTCAGGAGACGAAGAGTCTAAAAAAATTTATCTCGAGGTTTTTTGTTATAACTGATTGTAAAGGATATATCAACTTTTATCTTCCAAGGAATATCCACACAAAAATCATAATAAGAATGTATGTAACATTTCTAAACACTCTGTTATTATGTTTTTTTCCATAACCCCCACACCACATGTGTGAAGATAAGGGACCATGAAACTTTCAAGGCTTGATTAGAAGAAGGAGCCTTCCATTCAATAAAAAAATCCAATATAGAAGAAGGAAAGACCCTGTTTAGATTCCAATGCTAAAAAATAATATTCCAAACCTCCTAAGTAAAGGAACAATTGTGAAAAAGATGAGAGGAAGTATGAACATCTACAAGGAAAAGAAAGCATCTATTTGTAAGGTAAAAACCTCTCTTATAGAGATTATGAAGAGTCACCAACTTATTTTAAAGAAAAAACTATGTAAAGATGTTGACTTTGCGAGTAAGGGATTTAACCCACACACCAGCTCGAAGAGGTAGAGGAGACCAATGAAAAATAAGAAAGGAAACAACCAAAGCCACCAAGGAGACACCCAAACGTGATGCCTTCATGATAAAATTATCCTCCATCAAATGTTGATCTATTATAATGCAATTTAAAGATAATTGGACAAATAAAAAATCATTACTAATAAATTAATCCACTGATTATTAACCCAGTAGTCCAACACAAACTAACAAGTTCTATTAATGAAATATTACATAGACTAGCTTAGGATAGGATTATTACACAAAGGTTCTTGACCCAACTAGCTATCCTCCCAAAATTTTATTTATATCCTCAAATAAACCTTCCAACAAACCACTATAATCAAAACCAGTTTAGCCTTTATCATGTTATTCGAAATGGAGGAAACAATAGGAAGATCATTTCCTCTTATTAAATATTTTAGAGAACTCATATATAAATATTTACTCTACCATATGAAATTTCTTTTTTTTTCATTTCAAACTATCTCTAATATTGTTTAGCAAAAAATCCTTGTTGAAAGTTTTAATATTCATTAATCCACAACCTTGCATCTTCTTGGACTTGCAGATTGAATCCTAAAGAATTAGAGGAATTTGTTTCCTATCTTCCACCCTCTACTAGATGAAATACCTCTAAATTATTCTATAGCATCAAAAAATTGAAGGAATTTTAAACAAATTGAGACCATATACCAAAAGATTATGGAGAGAGGACTATAACAGCTGCACCTTCCTAGCCTATCTAAGTAACATACATTTCCATCAAGCCAAATTTTCTTTTAATTTTTCAATTAAAGATAGAAAAAGAGAATTATGAATTTTTGAATGAAGGGGCAGCCATAGATAGATAGTAGGAATTGATCCAATCACACAACCCAAAATATCAGCAATATTTCTTTGTTTAACCTCATATTTTTTTGCCAAAAAAGGCAAATCTTTAAGCATGATTAATTCTCTTCCTAGAAACTTCCTCATAAATAGTTAAACCTCTCTTTAAAGTTCTAGCTTCTCTAATAGTGGAACCTTTCAGAATAATGGTGTCATCAGAAAACTACTAGGTGGGAACAAACGAGATTATGAGATGAGCGTTTGAGGCCTTGGAAGTTCCTAGACATGTCCATATTGTTTATAAACCATCCAAGATTTTCAACCATGACCATGAAGAGAATAAAAGAGAGAGAGAGAGTTTCACATTATCTAAAGGACTATACGAACCTTAAAGAAATAGGAAGGGGAACCATTAACAATAACCACAAATATTTCAAAAGAAATGACCTGCAAAACTAAATCAATAAATTAATTATTAAAACCAAAGGCATATAGGAATTTGATTAGTATACTTCAATCTACACTATCATAGGCTTTGGAGAGATCTAACATCATAACGAAACATTGATTATTAGGTACCTCCAAAGAGTGAATATTTTCATGCACTATCACAATGAAGTATATGATCTTCCTGCCAGGAAAAAAATATTTTGTTTCACAACAATAAGATAAGGCAACAAAACCATAATTCTCGTGGTAACGACCTTGGACATGATTTTATAAAAACAGTTGTAGAGACTAATAGGATGAGAAATTCCAAAAGCAATAGAACCTATAAACTTGGGAATGAGCACAAAAAAGTAGAATTTAATTACCTCATAATCTTCCTGAACCCAAAAAAGTCTTTCACTTTATTCTAAACAACTTCAGCCACAATCTCCCACAAAGTTTGGAAGAAGAACACCAAGCAGCGATTAGGCCCAAGGGCCTTACTTTCTTCAGAGGAAATTTTTTTTTTTTTTTAAATTTCCTCAACTAAAGGGATAGACACAAATCTTTTACTATTCTCCTCAGTAATAAAATGACGAATAACATTAATAGGTTATTTCTGGTCATTCACATCCAGACTCCCCCAGTCCTATGAAAATCAAAGAAAACCCAGACCATATCCAACCTTGTTTCATCCTCCTTTTCTACTTTGGCCCCATTATTAATTATACGAGGGATCCAATTCAAAGATCTATGTTTGCAAGTGGCTAGATGGAAATGCGTAGTAAATGAGATTCAGACCTCTGTCTCTAGAATTCCTCTTTCCTAAAAGTAATCTCGTGATACATAGAGATAATCTCATTTTCCTTCACCAAGTAATAAGAAATATACCCATTACTTTGTATTTTATCATATATATCCTTGGATTCCAATTGGAGGGTAGCGTTTGAGGAAAAAATATTATTGATAGTTTTTTTTCCATCTTCTAATATTATCCTCCACTTCCCTCAACTTCTTAGCCACCGTAAACATTCATGTTCTATAGACACTTATGCTCCACCATTACCTAAACATATCAAAATATAGAGAGCGGGATATCCACATTCTCCCAAAGCTAAATGGAAAATTTCTCTTTCCAGAGATTGAATCTACCGCAAAATTAATCAGGTAATCTGAACCAATTCAGATATATTTTTCAGAGAGAAAAAGCAACAAACCATTTATTATAAATAAGATATTGATCCCAAAACTGTACTTGAATAAGATCATTCCCAGCTCACCTATTAGTCCACATGAAAGAGGATCCCTTTAAATCTCAATGATGAAGACCCTGAATGTTGATGAAATCTATTAAATTTAGTTTACTATTAGTTTGGATCTAAGAGCCACCAAACTTCTTATTTTCTTGCAAGCAATTATTAAAATCTCCTACCATAATAAATTTTTCTATAAGAAACTTTGATCTAAAAGAAGCAACTTTCTTATCACAACCTTTTTATTGGGAGTTTAGATTTTCTAGAGAACCCAACCGAAATAATCCCTTCTATGTCTAAATCTAGTAGACATATGGTTATTATCCTCTGAAATTGAGCTACTTGAAATAAAATTTTAATTCAAAAAAGTTGGAATGCCACTTAAGGATCCTTACAAGCTATTACTTTGAACCCCATAGTTTTTAAAGAACATAAGCTTTTCCAGTCTCTCCTTTGACATTTTTGTTTGTTGAATTATCAATATGTCTAGTTTATGGTCGCAAAATAAATTATACAAAATATCTTACTTGTGGGTCTTATTTATCCTTGTAATAATTCGGGATATGACTTCCATTTTTTAGTAGGGGTATTATTTAGGAAAATCTTTGGGGTAGATCTTTGAACCCATCAGCAATAATTTGAGGACATTCCTAATCCTTATATCATTTTGATGTTTTCCTTCTAAATCTCTTTATAATGGCACAATCTTCCATTGACCTATCCCTAGAAGATACATCCATTAAAGAAAATTTTAATTCCCTTTTTTTCCTTTCAACTTTAGAAAAAGAAATATCATCATTCGTATCAATTTCTTTTCATCTCATGTTTTCCTTACCAAACTCATTTTCCATTTCCATTGTAGTACTCAGGATTGTGACTTTGGAGAAATTCTAGTTATATTTTGATTAAGGATAGAAAAAATCTTTGGATCCATAGTCTCTTCCCCAAAAACCATGTTCTGAAATGTAGAAACTATGACTTCATGGGAGTTTTGGGAATTATTGTAAGAAGGGGAATGAGGAAAATCCTCACCACCAACAATAAAACTAACAGTAGAAGATAGATTTTTTTTGGTCAAGACTTGCACCTTCTCTCTTTCCATAGAAACATGAATCTCATCATCACAAAAAAAATTCACTCTTTATTTATGTTCCTCATACTCCTAATATTTTTCTTCAATGATCCAAAAAAACCCTTTCAATCTTTTTCATTGTTAAGGATTGTCCTAGTCTCTTCCCCACACTCTTGAAATTTTTCCTCAATACCCCAACCATATTTTTCACTATTATGAATCATATTAGGATCTTGAAGAGATACATCTATCATTCTTCTGAGATTAATACCTTCTTTGGGTTTATCCTTCCATACTTTAATTGTCTTCTCCACATTTTTTAAAAAGTTTTTAAGGGTATTTCATCTCCCAATGCCCCATCTTCTTATATAAAAAGAAGAGAAAAGGAAATGTTTCAAACTTAATGTACTCAATCCAAGAGCTTAGCTAGGAAATAATCTCAATAGATGAGGTAAGATCCATAAATTGAATAAAGCCAATATAGATTCTAGTAAAAAGTAACCTCTTTAAATCTTTGGTCATTGCGTGTATAGAGAGAAGTTCACCAAAAGAGGTAATCATGCCTCTAAAAATATCCTCATTCTACATTTCAATAGGTAATCCAAGGAGTCGCCCCTAAAGAGGAACCACCTCAAAGATAACATATAATAAATCAAAGTTAGGAGTCTATTTCTTCAAATCCAAAGAAGGTTTTACCAATAACCCAAGACCCCCCACATAAAATACAAAAGATGTCTTCTTCATAGGAAAAATACATCGAAAAAATGCTTTAGAATGTTGCCAAAATGTCCACGTGACCTTTAAGCCTCCATTTCCTCTTAACATAAGATCTTACAAGTTGTATGTTGGGTTTGGGACCCATAAACTTTCCTACTAATGAAAGAGCCATGAGAGTAATATTATAGTCAATAACAAAATTAGGAACTAAAAATGGTAAACATACTATTCTTGGGGTCTAAGATATTATTCTCTGGAGTTAAAGAAGATTTTTCACTAGGTTTAACCTAATAAAAGGATGCCTAAGGTTTAGCTACCATACCATTCAAACCCCAATTCTTTAAATTTTCATTCCCACTGTCTATAGTTTTGGCTTCCTTATTTTGAGCCCTAGAATCTAGATCAGACCCACAAAATTTTAAAATATTTTCATCATTACCTGGTCCTGCAAGGTGCTCTTTGGACATGCAATCTCCCGCTCAACAACATTTCTAGAGGTCAGCATTCCCCCAAGATCCACCTGTACCTCCCAATTCTTATCAGTAGCTCCATCATCCTCATCTTCTTGGTCTTTAGAAGACTAACATAACAAAGTTGGTCCACCATCCTTAAAAAACCCCATCCTATTAATCTTTCAGCATCACTGTTCAACCAGCCTAAGGCTAGCCCGAAGACCTGCAATTTGCCAACATTTTCTCAAGCCTTCACTGCACTCCTTGCGTCTCCATTCCCCATAAATATAATTATGTTAACAACTAATGGGATCTTATTGTCAAATTATATAGTATTATAAATAATTATAATATTTATTATTAAATATAATTAATAAAATTTTAGCTATATTTATGCTTACAATTATTAAATTTTAAAATTTTAAAGAATTTTTTTTATTTGAAGAATTACTTTACTTAACATAAAATAATTTTATTTATTATTTAGAATTTGAAGATAGCTCAATATTGAAGACTAGACGGAGTAAATGACATATATAATCTTATTGAAAACTAATTTATACAAAAATAAGTAACATCTAAATTAACAAATGAATAGGTCCACGCCATAAGAAACAAATTAAAAGATAATTTTAAAAATAAAAAGATGTTACATAAAAATTAAATATTTATAATTAAATTTTCCTAATTGAAAAATAAATATAATTTTTTTACAATAACAAAATAAAAAAATATTGCAAAGAAGAAAAATGAAAATGGTTGAAGTTGAAAAGAAGGTTGAGGATTTGACTAAGGGGAAAGGAGACACAAGTCTTTGGGACTTTAGTGATGATTTTAAGCAAAGTTCAACAATTGGGAGCTTATAGAAGATAAAATTATTGAGTTGAAGAACACCAGGTCCCTTCTGAGGAGGAGAAAATGGAAATGATTAATGCGCTCGCTAGCTTGAAAAACCAGTCCCAAGTCAACAAACAGCTGGTTGAGTTGACCAACTATAGGAAGAGTATGCTGGAAAAGACCAACCACTCTATCAGTTCAAGGTGACTAGGGAGGACACTTCTTGTGGTGATGTTGGTTCTTCTCAGCCTCCTAAACGTGCCTCCATCCTCGAGAAGTTCAAGGAGCTCAATAAGTAGCTGCTGGTTTACAGAGGAGCTTCGCCTATTTTTTGATCTCCTGATTCTTGGTGCTTAGTGCTGGTATTAGGTGTAGGTTCTATTTTCAGTTGTTTTGCTAGTTCTGTTCCTCATTTAGTTTCTAGATTTCACTGCTGGTGAATTCTTGTGGACTTTACTTTGATGTTGGGTTTGGACCCTTTCCTACTTTATCCAATCAGAATAAAATACAAAATACTTTTATAAATTATACCTCTGTAAAATATAATTATTAAACTAAAAACCTCAAGCAACTATAAAATTATATTCTCTATGAAAGAACCTCTACAACCTCTACACAATTAAATATTTCTCATTCATAATTCTGAACTTATTATAAGCCTGAAGTCACAAGAGCTTATTTCTTAAAACTTTGCATTACTAGAATGTTTAACATATTGCATAAAATGGAGAGAGTTCCTCACGGCTGGCCTCACTAGATAGAAAGGAAGTCACAACAACATGGTTTGGCAAACCTTGACTTTCTTGAATGTTCAACCTACAACATAAAAATGACAGAAAGCTCCTCCAAGATTAAACATATTGGGAAGGATCAGACGGAGGTCTTCAGGGCAAGACAAACCTAGTTCTGAGGTTGTCGTAATACTAAACACTATAAAATGGAGAGAAATCAGACCAGGTCCTGGCCTTCAAAATTTGAAATACATGATACAATATGTTTCTAAATTATCATAAAACATGTTGGAACAGCATACTCTAGACTATGAGTGAGACGGGTAGAATCCTATTTGAAAATACTATGATTTTGGCATCCCTATATCACTCCAGATATTGAACATAATAGGAGTTCGACTTGGCGTTCCTGCACTAGGCCCACTATCAGAATCATGAAAATAGGTTAGTTGGCTGTTGGTATCAGGCTTTGTGCTTTCATGATCAGCAGAGCAGAATGTGGAGGTACCCAAAGACAACTTCGTCTCGAATGCTGGTGCAGAAGTGTGCGATGGAAGAGAGAAACCACTCATCACCTGTACATGGATATTTGCCATTGTTTTGGAGGTTGCATTCCCATTAATGGTCGTGGGTGCAATACAGTCTGTACAAGATGATATTTTTTCAGTTCTTTCCACGCTAATGCCAAACAGAGTGTATGCAAAATTATCTTTGTCCCCATTGCTTTCCTTATCTTCTACTTCAACACTAGTTTCCTTTGCTGTCCTTTCTAAAGTTACTGCGCCGTTCATGATGGATTCCACATCATATCTGCTTGTGCCAAAGTTTGTTAGAGCTTTTTCTCCTTTGAGTTTAATGGCAGCAATGTCGTAAGCCTCGGCTGCCTCTTCCTCACTGTCTGTGAGTTCAAACGAGAATCATTAGTCTATTCATCTGGTTTGATTATTGGATGCATTTATGATGAATTATACTTCAATGAACTGTACAAACATTTATTGGAAACATTATACTAGAAACTGAAAAAATGTGCTCACTAAATGTTCCCAGGTACAAATCCTTTTTCCGTTCAGCGCTCCATATCCTAGCCTTCCACCCTCCTCGAAATCTGCCAAGCCATATCAAGGATTTGAAGAGGTACATTAAGTCAATGCTGGCTTTTATGTTAGTGAGATTATCTCAGCGAAATTCAAATTAAATTAAAATCTTTAGGATAAGATTATATGCTCATCCAAGTAAATTATTAAATCCGACCGCATTACTCCCCGGTAGGCTGATGACCCCCTAGAAAAGCCAGCGCTACTCCTGAAAAATCAATATTTGGTAAGGGTTTCCGAAATGAAACATGCAAATTCAGACAAAAAATAATTAATATATTATCATGGATTAAAAAAAATCTTCTCTATACGTTGTGGAATGTATAAACATAAATTCAAATAACTTAGAAACAATTCGAACCAACATCACAACAATATGATAAACTGAAAATATTATATATCTACCCATTAGAATGTGCAAACATAAATCCAATTAACATTATGATAGGTCCCTATCAAGCTCTTTGTGACCTATTACACATTTGATTCCAAGTTGAATTAATATTTACTACTCAAAGAACACTCACTGAGATCTTTCTCCAGATCTACTTCTCTATACACATCTGCCTAACTCCTATCGTTGCATAGATGGGAGGAACATATTTACCTCCTGATAAATTGATTATATTCTTGTTTTGACATGGTCTTCATCACTTTTAACTCTCTCACGTAATTTTCTATCTGCATTTCATAGAGAAAGTCAGTAATATCAAGTGAAAATCACCAACAGATATGACCGACTACACACAATGCCAGAATTATAGCACAAATGTTATACAATTTTATAATGCTGCTAATTACATGACGGAAAGGAGAAAAAGCACCAAAGGGCTTTTCCGTGAGAAAGTAGAATATCACCAAATGTAATAGATTTGACACTTCGGTAAAATTATACCGGAAAGTTCGTTATAGCTGAAGGACCCCAATACTTCAGAGCCGCCAGATCGTAAGCTCTGGCTGCTTTCTCCTCCTGATCATACCCACCTGCATTACATCAATATGGTGTTAAATTACAAATCAATCAACAGAAAACCAGAGAATATGAATTCGAATCTCTTAATGAATGTATAACAAACCAATTAAGAGCATCTGCTTACCGAGGTAGACTGGAGAATTGACACATTATCCAGAATTGAGGAATCATAGTAAGATGGATGAAGTACTCAAATTAGTATCCATAAAAGTAAACATTTATAAAGAAGCGTACTTTCACATCCTTAAAAGAAGCCAATCAAAGAATTTATAACACTAACCTTGTTCACCCTTACGGATATGACCGTCTTTTACGCAGTTGTTGTCCCAGAGGTGGGCTTCATATTTCCTTGCCAAACTATGCCTGCATTGAATCCAACATAAAATTACTTCGAATTATGTTATTATTTGAGTATATCAAAATCTCTCTGTAAAAGTAATTGTAAACACACCATGCAACTCCGTGGTAGGCTGAGCTTCTTTTATCAAACTTAGCGTTGGACGTGTTTTTGGGATCCATCGCCTTCTTACTATTGGATTCTGCATATATAAACAATGAATAGAGTACTCAGATCCAACCTAGAATTAAAACTTCATTAGAAGATTAATATGTAAAAATGAGCAGATCTTCCATTTTCATTTTAATTAATATTATCATTAAAGGAAGCCAAATCAAAAGACATGATCGTCATAAAACTGAATGGTGTAGTACTAACAATCTCAATGAAGACTGTTGCTTGGTCATCAATTAACATTATTTTTGGCAAGTTTACAAGATCTGAATCATGGCATTTTTAAATAGAAGATATATCTCATCTTAAGATTTCTGACATTATCTATGTTTTTATCGAAAATAACAACGAAAACGAAGTTTTGATAGGGATCTGAAACTTGTTACAGTAGAAAAACAGGAAAAGCAGAGTGAAAAAAGGACAGTCCAAGGATTCCGACAGAAGATGGAGTTCACACAAATCAGATAGAGTCAAAGCAACAACAGACAAACACCAAAAGAGAGAACCAAAAAAAAAGTGGATAATAAGTGAAGATTCAGTCCAATCTATAATAAAAACCATTGGATTTAGGAAAAACAGATAAAATGTAATACAAATCAATAACTAACGAGATCTCATACCTTCCATGGAATATTAAGAGAAGTCTGGAAAAAGATTCTTCAGACTAAAATAAGCCCACCTCAATTCTTATATATCATGTAGCTCCTAAAAGAAGAGGAAATTGAGAAATTTTTTCCTTCAGAAAATGAACAGAAATATTACATAGGAGAATCTTGAGTAAAAAAAAATTCTAAATATAAAGGAAGGTTAGTACCTTTTGCATTTCTTCATATAAGGAAGCAAAGAAGAGTATTATAGATTTAGGGTAATCAATCTTATTAGAAAGAATTTCCTTTGGATTTCTTCAAAGCAATGTAAATCAATGTCTTCCAAGCTTGTATTACAAGGTTCTACATATATAGAGGTACAATCCTTAAAATTTTTAATATTAGGTGAGAGGAAGTTTCTTATGTAAATCAAATCAAATGTGAATTCCGCTTTCTAGGGTTGTAATTGGCATGCCATTACTTTTAGGAGTCTAATATTTATAAATAATTATTCTAAAAATTATAAAATAATTGACTACGCAAGACTTCACATTTCCCTACTTCTTTACGTTGTAATTTAAAAAATACTAATGCTAAAACTCATAAAATGAATTACTACCAAACCCTCACATTACAGTACCTTGTAAGGTTGTAATCTCAGATTATCTAGATGCCATTATTTTTTTTTAGAGTTTTAATGTTTTCAAATATTTAAATTGGAACTCAAAAAATAATTTAATATTTAATTATTCACATGCATTACTATTTTGGGTTACAATCTTCACAATTACCTATGTTCAATCTCGAAAAATGTACAATGACTAACAAACCACTACTTCTAAGAGTTGTAATGTTGACAAATACTTATGTTGGAACATACAAATAACCTAACCACTCATATGCCATTATTTTTTTTAGGGTTTTAATGTTTTCAAATATTTAGATTGGAACTCAAAAAATAATTTAATATTTAATTATTCACATGCATTACTAATTTGGATTACAATCTTCACAATTACCTATGTTGAATCTCGAAAAATGTACAATGACTAACAAACCACTACTTCTAAGAGTTGTAATGTTGACAAATACTTATGTTGGAGCATACAAATAACCTACCTTAGAGGTGCAGCTATATATGTACAAACATTACTATTCTATACTAATAGAATATTTTGATGAAGAAGACATTCTAGATTGATGTAGATTGATGGACAGAAAGTTATCACTTTAGTGTGATTGTATAAGGAGGCTTTACATATATCTCTATAAGAATGGGTGAGAAGAATGGGTTTTACTTCAAGAAGAATACATACATACTTTCCCTTTTGTAGTATTATAAGATATCTATGTCATTAATATTAGTATTATACAATATATTTTCTTTCAAATGCTGATTGTTGATTTTTTTGATATTTTATTAAAAACTATGTAATGATAATTTTTTTAGGAAAATTTGTTGCTCCCAGATTTCATATTGGGAGATCACGCTTTAGCTTGACTAAGGCTTAAAATATTGTCTCAAATGATGATAGGTTTAGCTTTGACAACTGTTATTGGTGAGATCTATTAATTTCGGTTGATTGAGAAAATAACGTGGCTATAAGGAAAGTTGAGACTACTTTAATCACTAACTATCAGCGGATTGAGGAGGGCTTTTCTCTTCACATCTTGTCCTATTTAGGGAGGCAAAGATAAGCCTTCTACCATGGCATTGATGCACTTGTTGGTTCTCTTCTTATAAATAATGATGTCGGCATTCATGGGGCGAGACTACTTAGACCACCCCCTTCCAGTAAGTTGGTTACTCTCCTTTTGCAGGTCAAACACTTGCTTCTGTTAGTGATAGTTCTATTGGACCATGTACATTTGGAGAGGCTAGAGATGAGATAAATTTCAGGCCCTCTAAACACTATACTTCCCACTAGGTTCTTACTTGGTTCTTGAAAGAAGTTTAACTTTATTACTCATCCCCTAATAGTTTTGTACGCTATTTATTATAATGGAATTGTTTGTAATGAGGGATTTGTTTCTTCTCAAGTTTTTTAGTTTGAAGATGGATGAGCCTCCTTTGCCTCCTTTGAAAAATTGTTCTCCTTCAAGGAAGGTGCTTGAAGTGGATATTTTTGATGCATTGTTACAATGAGATTAGCTAAACTGATTTCTTGTAGGTATGTTTTGTGGTGGTACTCCTCATATTGATGTTATTAGTGGATGGATTAGTTGTGTTGAGGCTATGAGAACATGTTAAGCTAACGATAATCGCTGTTTCTTGTCTTTATTTCTTAGTTTGTGAAATTGATGAGTGCTTAAGTATTCTTATTGAGGGACCTTGGTTCCTATGCCTAAAATGTGTTTTTCTATCTAAGTGGACCCTTACTTTCGACTCTTAGACCGACTTCTTTTTCTCGATATGATTTGTTTACAAAGTTTTCTTCTTGAATTTTGGCATGAAAAGATTTTCATATCTATAGATAACTCCTTGGGAAGATTGTTCTCTATTTGCCTTCACTAAGTTTAAAAAATGGTTATTTTATGCATGATTTTTTGTACTTGTGACAAATAATGTGGTTCTTCCATCTTATCTTACCCTTTCTTCTATGTTAGGAGAATGGATTCAATAAATTGTATATGAAAAATCTCACAAGGGATGCATGAAAGAAATGAATGTTGAATTTATTTGAAGGAGAAAGTATCAATCTAGTTTGGAGCTCTCTCCTTCTAGAAAATTTTATCAAATTCTAGAAAGAAGGGGGATTTTTCCTCCTTCTAAATATGTAGCTCAGATTATTCAAAAGGATTACAAGAAAACATATCGGGTGATTTGGAGCAGCTAAGTAAGGAAAACAAGGAAAATAGTCTCTTGTAGCCGTCTACTCTTTGCGAGACTACTTAGATGGTGGGTAGAAGGGAGATTTCACATCCTCTTGAAGTTATGAATGTGCCAAAAAATTGTTAGAAGAAAAGATGTGTAGGAGATTTGAATCTATAGAACATGGAAAAGAGGGACACTATGAATAAAAAAAAAAGATCAAGGTCCTTTCAAAACCTCACTTATCTAATAGAAAACTATGCCAAGGTTTATTGACTTTGGGTACCTTCTCAGAATATTGATTTCTATGATTTAAAAAAATAAACTAAAAACTACAAATCTAAGATTTCATAATTTAATAGCGCACTTTTGATTTTAGCTTAATTGATTTCACTCATTGTAGTTCCAAATCTTTCCAATTGATTTTCTCTCTTGGTGTCTGATGCAGGGGCATCTGAGCTTCTTGGCAAATTTGTGGCTGTTAGATTTTTAGTTGCTTTGGAGCTCATTTGAAGTATGTAGTTCTCGGCTGGAGTACTTGGTGAAAGGTTTCTCGGCCTTGGTGGCTTCTTGCTCGATGGATGTTTGCTCAGGCTCAGTGACTATTTAGCTCGTTGAGTTCACCGAGTTGGGTATTGTTAGCTTGATTTTTGTTGGTGACTCGGTCTCACTGATATGTTTTGGTGACTTTTTTTGTTGCTTGATTGTTTCATCAAGTGGGCTTTAGATGGTTCTGTGGCTTCACCGACTAGTTTCTTGTGGTTTAGTTACGTTTTTCACAGAGTGGTCTCTCTTTTGGTGTTCTTTCTCACCGACTAAGTTCTTTGGTTGGATCAATTGGATGACTTGTTGGCCAACTTATGCATTTAATTTGGTCATGACATTTATGCGGGATCTCTCTTTTGAGATTCTGTGGACCTAAATATGGTGGATTTAATGACCGTTACAGGCCATCTTCTGAAGAAAATATTGGGTGTTGTGTTCTTGATGCCGACTTCTATTTTTGGTTTATTTCTTTTGTAATGCTGACTTGTGGCAAAGTTTTACAAATAAAAGGGTCTGGGTAGAGTGTTATTGGACAAACAAAGGTAGGAGAAGAATATTTGGAAGAGTTCTTGTAGCATGTTGTCTTAGGAGGCAAGAGATTTCTTGGTGGCTTGTGAGCACAAGTTTAAATTCTATCTTGGAGTTCCTACCATGTTTCTATGTGGTGTGTCATAGATCTGGACTAGTTTGGAAGATGGATCTGATGCTTGTAGTGAGTTGTATGTATTAGGAGAAGCTAAATGGCTTGATGCTTGCACAAGATCTCGGTGGTAGATCTTAGTGTGATTTTATTGTATTTGGATATAACATGGAAGGCCTTATAGCCAGGCATGTTGCCTGCAATTGAATCTAAAAATGAATATAAATTGATATGAGTTGTTATATCTTTGGGTTGTTATGTTTCCGTTGTTGTCTTGTTGTTGGTTGCAAGTTTGGACAGTCCTTTAGTGGATCCTCTGAGCTTGACTGCATCATTTGGGTACTGGCTATTTTTCATTGCATTTAACATCTTTTTTATATGCTGCATAATATTAAAAATGTGAGAAAATCTTGTGGCTAGTAGCTTTACTCCTTATTATGGCTATGAAAGTGTTTGATCAAACTCTTTCCATAGAGTTTCCTAGTTCATGGAAGAATGGGGTGGTGGCAGTGCATTAGCATCTCTTTCTGGGCAACTCACATTTTGAATGATGAAAAAAATTACCGAATAGAACCAAAGGGTATTATAAGGGGACACTATGGGTATTATTAAAAATATGGAGAAAGTGAATATCTTCAAAAAAATTTACAACCAGCGGGACTATATTTGCAGAAGGGTTGAAAAAACATTACAAATTTCATACCTCTCTGTTCCCTATACTTAATCATTTTCATTACAAAAATAAGCTCAAATTTTCTAACTATTATTCAACTTCTTTTCAGAATTCATGTTAAAGACTACTCATTTTTAAAAGAAATTCTCTTTTGATTGGGGATTGATGCTTCTTCTATTTCAATGTAATTTGGCTCTCCGTAACCCTTCAATTGATTCTTACAACACAAAAATCCTTACCCCTAAAAACACTTCTTTCTTGGCTACTTTAGTCCCCGAATCTAATTGAATTCTTCCCTCCATATTTATAATACCTCCTCAACAACCCTATATGATCTTACCAATGATTTTTTAATGGAAAAAGGGTATGTTTCTCTAAACTTCTAGAGTATTTCCTTGGGTCTCTACACAATTCCTTTTACTTTTCAAGGTGCTTCCAGTGTGTTTCATCGAGTTTGGTGCTTACTCTTTGATTTATGAATCTGTAGTCTAGTTTTCCTAACCCCAATGTAGTTGAGGAAACTTATCCTCTTCCTTTTCTCAAAGAGGACTCAATGGACATGAAGAAGGTTCTTATCCTTAAAAGCACCTAGATGCAGTACCTATATGGATGAAAAAACTCTCAAATAATATACAACTATTGAAATGTTATCATGTATGTCACATGTTTCCCCTAATAATTTTGGTAGACAACAAGTCTATATTTTACTGTGCATTTCATTGTATGCAGTAATAGAGGCACAAAATTTTGATAAAAATATTATATGATAAGTATTGCAAATATATATTTAGTTTTTTGATTTTGAATATGTCAAATATTGCATTTCAGAGGTATTTGTGGTTGTTCAAACATTGTGGTTTGTAAGTCTCCTATACTTGGAGAAGTAAGTTTATGTGCTAAACCTATAGGGTTGGGGAAGAACATAATGTATTGAAAATAGTAGAAGATAGATATGTATCTTGTGATCATGTTAAGATGATGTTTAGATGTTCTTGATTGTTATATTATTATATCAAAAAGTTTGTGTGGTCCAAATGTATGTGGTTCAGTGATCAGAGAAATACAATTGTACATAACAGTATTACATTTATGTATTTTAGAAGGTTTCTACTCTAGAAATTAGGGTTGAACGTGTTTTGATACTTATGCAAATTGATTTAGGTTTTGGTCTTTGTTGTAATGTTCTCTAGTGATCCTGAAACTATTCCATCCAGTGTTGCAATTCTACTCAATTATTTTGATCTAGAAATGTGTTGTGAGAACTTCTGTTGTATATTGTTTCCATGTGCTAGTGTTCTTGACATGGCATGTGGCTCTCACCATGGTGTGTGTATTTCTAGACACTTTTGGAAAGTTAGATGATTCTTTGGCTAGTGTATTTCTACATGTTTGAGTTGTCAAAGTTTTTCAAGAAATTTTTAATATGGAATCACGTTATATGTAGCGTATTTATGGTCTATTTCTCTTGTAGATTGAATCGTGTTTATTGATTTATTTTTGGGTTATACATTTAATTCTTATCTATTTTCTAGATGGAATGATGCTATATGTGACCTATGAATTTATTTCTTATCTCTTATCTGATTGAGTCCATTCAATCCTTTGTTTAATGACTTGTAACTTCAATTGTAATATCCATTTGGCTTGGCCAACCTTTTTGTAGTCTCCAATAAAATATATTGTACAAAAGTACAAGATATTTTGGTCTGACTTGAAACTTAAATTATAATATCCATTTTCCTTGACCGAACTTTTGTAATCTCTAATGGAATATCTTGTATATAAGTACACTTTATGCTTTCAAAAAATTTAGGGTGTGAAGCAAGTGACTAGTGTGCAAATAAATAAAGATCGACAATCACTAAAGAAAAATTCAGTGATAGTGGAAGACAAGAAAATACAATAATAGTGTGTTTCTAAGATTGATAATATCGTGTAGGTTAGGTACATTATCGTGAGAATATATATA